>JAAGNO010017288.1:0-52493 GCA_033439905.1 Ceryle rudis
TTCAAGACCCGCCTGGATCTGTTCCTGTGTGGCCTGCCCTGGGTGTTCCTGCGCTGGCAGGGGGGGTTGGACTCGATCTCCAGAGGTCCCTTCCAACCTCAACCATTCTGTGATTCTATGAATTCTATGATTCTCTTGAGATTCAGGTAGCAGCAACACAAAGTGTTCCTGTGTTCTCCTGTGTTTTTCTCATGTACCAAAAGTTAATATGAGTTTTGCAAACTGGAATTACTGGTGGGACTAGGGCTGAATGACTGTTTTCAGTTGTATCTGTCTTCTGTCAGTTAGGTGTGGGTTCATATTTAGAAACCTGAGCTAAGCTGTATGAGAAGTGTGGTGTGTTAGTGCTGGGCCAGAGTGCAAGGGGTGTCCATGCTTGGCTCACTGCTGTAATGCTGTATCTTGCCTTGATTACATTACTGAAGGTCCATGGTCATAATTTTCTCTTGGAAAATGGTAATAAGTGGTGTTTTCCCGTAACAGAGTAGTACCAGAAAGGGCTAGTAGCTCAGGTGAATTGTATATGTGAAATGTGAAAACTGCTCAGAAAGCTCCACTAGCTAATAGGGTTTTGGACCTGAGTTTATCTAGCACCACTAACTGAATTCCACTGTAACAACTGCAATGGCTCCATTTTTCTAGTCCTTTAACTTTGCAAGTCTGTGGAAAAGAAGTTTCTTCTAAACTATACATCGAGCCTGGCAGGGCTTTCATCAAGAAAGGAACTGATCCATCAGGATTTCTGCCAATTTGGGCTGAAATTATAGGTGTAAGAGGCTGTGAGATTTTTTGCTGTCTTCAAATGAGAAATGCAATTTAGCCTAAATTTGTGCTTGCACTTGATTTTAATTCAACTCTTAGCTTCACATGCAATTTTGACTTTTCCTAATAAAAAAATACAAGTAAAGAAACACAGAAACAGGAAGAAAAGGTCTAGATTAAAGAAAAAATTCCCTTAGGCTAGGGAAGTTGAGGGAGCCCGACAGGCTAACTCACAGTGTTCATTCTTGCTCAGCTGTAGCGAAGGCAGATTAAGGATAAATTATTCAGTGAGCAAATGTCTTGTTTTCTTTGTGACTCCACCCCTTTTGGGAATCCTGCCCTCTCCCCACCCCTTGCACTTGTCTGCGTGTCTTAATGGCAGTATTCATGCAGCTGGTACTTTATCTGTCTGAGAAAGAAGATTTATAAAGAGCCATCCCTTTAGTTTTTCAGAAAATTTGAGAGCCATTATGTATGTGATTTATTTATGTCCCAAACTCCAACTTAAAAAAAAATCACAAATTTCTTGAGGGTTGGGCTCAACAGAAATTTGCAAAGGAATAATTTCAACTATAAATTAGTTCTTAGGTCCTCACTTTACACCTAGTTACAGAAGTTTGTCTTCAAAATAAATACAATGCCTATTGTAACATAAGCATACAGTCATCTGGCTATGACTGAGCAGCTTGATGTTCTGCTCTGAAATACAGATGGAGCAGATCCAGTTACTAAAACCTACTTGATTCAGTTGGTGTCTCATGTCATAAACACGAATTGTTAATTTCATATTACTCATAACAAGCGCACTGTGAATGTTTGCAACGTTTATAGGATATCAGTTACAAATGTGATTATACCAGCCATTCCTCAGGACTGACACCAGTTTCAAATTAGAAGCTGACAGGCCTCACCTGCTCCTGAGTTCACTGATAGGTCACCTTCTTGTCATTTTGGCTGTCCCCCCATCAAAATGACATCTGTGTTCATAAAGGGGCAGCGAGGGACTTGAAGTTGTTAGAATTGTTGAAGAATAAGAATAAGGTGTCATCTTCCCCAATAATGTAGTGCTCAACTTTGGCCTTTCAGATGGCTTGATGCTCGTAGCACCTGACAATGTTTCCAGATACAAGAATAGCTGGATCGGAGGGTCAGCAGTTGTTCCCTCTTCTACCCATGGACGCTAGGCATTCAGCTCAGCCCCCGCCACAGGGTAAAGACAATCCCAGAGACTTCAGCAAAGAGCTTGGAAAATGCCTTTACTTTTCTACATATAGGAACATGGCATTAGAATAAATAAATATTCTTTTCAGAGGCCATTGTTAATATACATGTGCTACCTGTGGAACAGTTGTACAGCTTCTTTGTTAAGGGTTGGGTTTTACAGAAAAAAATAAGTAACTGTGTGTATATAATCCCACTGAAATTGCCTGGCCCATTACTGCTGCATGTAGAGAGGAAGGTCTCTGAGTCATGGGACGTTACAAGCTCACGTACAGGAGGCCAAAGGAAAAAGAGTACAGACGTATTCGTGAGAGGGCAGGCAAGGATAAACTAGATGTTGAATTACACTTTGCCAAATGAAGGGCTCAGAGCAGCCAAGGAAAATCTTTTTGTTTTCCCCTCACTAAATTAGACCTTTATTTTCGTCTTAGGCACTGTGGCTAGCAGAGCTGTAAGAACATTCAGTTATCATAGCTGCCATTATTCTCTGAAATCTGTCCTTGATTTTATTTTCTGCTCCAGGAAATATTATAGTATTGTTATTTTATCTATATTAAATAAACCTAAGGCCAGATTCCTCATGGTGTAAACAAGTATGACTTCAGGAAAGCAATGCTGATTCATGCCATCCGAGTGTCTGATTCTTAATATAAAAGGGACATGTTACAAGAGAATAAACAGAAGCAAACATTTGTTATAGACACTCATGTCATCAACATAGACTACCCCCCACTGTGTTTGTCAGAAAAAAAAAAAAAGGTAAGGGAGATTTACAGAAGCAAATTTTTTTTTTAATGATTTGGTTATTGATCATTTTTAATCTTTGCCTCAGAACAACCGGGAGATCTATTATAGCTTGAGCCAGCCATGAAAAGCAGGTCTGTTCTTTAACCTGCCCCAATTCACTTGGACATATTTTATATCTCCAGGGATTCAGCCACGAAGTCCATTAGAGCATCAGATGCAGTGAGGTCAAATCAATTGTCCATACTGCAGACAAGGTAACCATCATTTACTGTAATTCTCCCCCGTCATGGTAGAGGAGAGGAAAGGTTAAAAGCTGTATTACCATGAGGCTGTCTCATCTATCTTTCAGTATATTGGTAATACCTAAACATTGCTTAAAGAACTGGATGTACAATCTTAAATCTACATTAAACCGTGTTTATGGTTAGATTGCCAAATCAACAAATTTACTAATGATTTTCTTCTTCAGAAAAAATACCAGTTTTAAAACAAAAAGCAAAAAACTTTAAATATCTTGCCACTTCCAACACAACACATCCAGACTTAAACTGAATGTTCATTTCAGGATGACCTGACTGATATTTATCCTTCCCTATACATAGATATATTTACCTATGAAGTAATTTGCTGTCATCTCTTTAAGCTGGAGATGCTACGACAGTCTGAAAACAAAAGCGGGCGTAAATTCAGGATGTATATTTTGCACTGTAAATCAAGTCCTTATGTGTTTGCACTCTAGGATGGGCAATAATAATTGACTGAAGCAATCACTGCTGTGGGAAAACAAACGTCCTGGTGGTGTCTCATCTGAAGGTCAAGCCTGATGACATAGTAAGCACCTGAACTCTCACTGACTCCTGGGGAGGCGGCAGGCGTTGAGCACCTCCCGGAGCTTGCCTGGCGGGGACAGATTTACACAGCTGCTGAGGCTGGGGGGTCAGGGTGCTTTTTCACTCCCACCTCCCTCCATTGGGTCTGCAAAGCCATTTATTTCCATTACAGTGCCATGGCATCTGACTCCTGTGCTCTGTGCATTAACTGCATGAAACCAGAGAGAAAACGTGCTTCTGTGCCAGGGACTGTGTATTCCTCCTCTGAACAATTACACCGTGGCCACAGGAGCTGATGTGCACATAGGGGAGCCATGCCCACCCCTGCCCTGCATGTGAGAACTATGGTACTACAACCCAGTCCTTACAGGACTTCTCTGTTGAAGTGGGAAATGATAATGAAGCTCAGATTTATTCACTTCACTTACCTATTCGCCTTTTCTAGGTTAATCTTTTCTATTTCCCTGGATTTCTTTAATCCTGAGCTGTTTTTATTAAGAAAGTGATTGAATGAAGGAACTATTGAGATTTTTCCATATTCTAGAGATCTTTTTACAGCTGTAGAAGTAGTATTTATTTTTTTGTGTGTGTTTTTCAGAAGCTGGGCTGCTGAGCAAACATACACAAGTATATAAAACAGAGCTAAAGTAGTAAGAAATAAAAGATAGTCAAACTCTGTTAGTCTAGTGTAAA
Organism: Ceryle rudis; assembly: GCA_033439905.1. Taxonomy (NCBI): domain Eukaryota; kingdom Metazoa; phylum Chordata; class Aves; order Coraciiformes; family Cerylidae; genus Ceryle; species Ceryle rudis. The sequence continues at coordinate 4,254 of JAAGNO010017288.1, forward strand.
TATATTTTTGTGGCTGACATACTTTCATGATATTCTTCTTGGGACACAATGGGAGGAACTTAGTGGGAGTGTAAGAGTTGGTGCAGGTTACAGATTAATGAGTATTTTTATTATGAAGCCTGTATTCAAGGTTTTAGTTAGAGTTTAATGCCCAGCACAGTAAATCCTAACTTCAGATAATGCAAGTACTCAGTAACCATAAAAAGAAACTAGTAAAAGTTTTGTGTGTGCTGAAGGAGAGATAAATGTGCTTTAAATTAGGTGTTACCATTCACTTAACTGCCTTTCCTCTTCTGTTCCCTCTTTTTATGAGTTACCTTAACACAGACTCTGTGTGGCTCCTTTTCCTCAGTTTATATTACTCATCATCTCTGAATTCATCCCTGTGAAAGTCTATTTGCAGGTGCTTTGCTTATCCTCACAACAGTACAGATTGGTGTTGTGTCATTGAATAAAAGTAATGTCACCAACATAGATGTATACTGATCAACTGTTTACAAAATAAGCACTGAATCAGCTAAAAAAAATTATTTTAATATAGAAATTGAAAAAATAAATATGGGGAATATAGAACTAAGAAAAAAATAATTTCATCCAGGTCTGGAAAGAAATTAAAGTTTAAAAAGCTGCTTTCCTTCATAACAGCACCAAATGAGGACTGGAGGCAGCTTGCATGGTCTGTTGCTTTACTTGTTCTGGAGTACCTCTTGGATAGCTCGCAGCACAGTAGTACCCTCTCTGCTGGTACGTATTCTGCAATGCTAATTCAGAGAATGGTCTGCTGGGTTGTTTAACTGAAACCAGAGTCTCAAAAGAGATCAGACAAGCTTTGCTGTTCTTTGGCTTCAATGAATATCACAGCCTTGACTGAAAGAGCGCTGAACTTAATAGAAAGGCTTTGGATCTGGAAAAATGCTTACTGAAATCAATGAGGGAAAGAGTTTTAACTCCAACGGTTAACACTTCATTCTGGCCCTTTTCTCAACAGATACAAACTGTAATGCCTAGTCGTTTTTTTTAAATCAATACAACAAACCTAAACTGTGTAATGGATGTGTGTTTACTATCTGCTGTGTTAGCATTACAAGTCAGATCAGACTTTTGAAAAATAAATACTTGATTTTACAATAATCCACCCTGTGCAGCAAACAAAAGTATTTTTAAGGAAATCTGTTTAAACAGGAAAATCACTAAGGAATTCAGCAAGAGTTATATATAGCTTTTATTTGACAAACTTCCTTAAAAAACTCCTTTTTCTATGTCTACTGTAATTAAAATAAAAGTTGTCCTTTGAGTATTTGACATTGGCAAGATGTATTTCGTTTAATTTTCTCCAAATGCTAAAGAGCTTGCTACAGTTATGGGGAAGTGAACATGAGGCATTCAGATTCTCTGAACTCACCATAAGGTAATATATTCAAGCAGACCTTTCTGATTCTCCTGGTCACTCTGAGGGAGTGTAGTAATTGCCTGCTTGTTGTGTCATTAGTTGGTGTCCTGGAAGTCAATTTAATGGCATGACAGCTGTGGCATTACAGAGGACATCAGTGTGGGGCTTTGGGGACAAAATTCCCCTCTAAGTAACCAAAAAAGGCAGTCCTGATTACAAAAAATGGTGAAATTAGATGAATCTGAAAACATTCATGAAACAAGCAGAAGAGAAAGGAGCAAATCTCAACCTGAGTGCAGCCTGGGTTGCGGTGTTAACATGACTGTTTCACATTGAAGATGAAACAGAAAAGCTCTAGCATGAGATTACCAATGTAAGATTTTCTTTTGAAAAGTAACTTTCTCTGTTAAAATTGAAGTAATTATTAATGAAAGATATCTTACATCTATATAAAAATATTTCCTGCAGTGCTATAGACTGTCAGAGAAGACTGTATGGCCCCTTCTTCTTTCCTTAATTTTTTTTTTTTTCTTACAGCAATACATAGGGTAAATATTAGTAAATAGATTGCTTGGAGTTTCTTGGCATTTACAGATAATTTCAAATGAACATGGAAAGTTTGGGAGGTTCTCTTTACATAAGTATACTCCTCCATAGAATGCATTTTTAGTGATTAATTTTTTCCTTGTGCTGAAGTCCCTCCTACGTGTCCTGATCTACAATGTATCATCCTCCAATATGTCACTGAGAAGTCTGATTTAGAATGGATTATCCAGTAGTATTTTCTGTTTGAATCTCTTGACTTGATGCTCTCTGATGTCTGAGTTGAGTGAATCACAGGAGAAAATTGAGACCCTCAAGCTTTCATAAAGCTAATTAAGCCTTTTGAGTCTGAAATAATGGTTGAAAAATATAAAAAATCCAAATTGGATATCGTTTTAATTTCTGCCGAATTCTTGATGTTCAAAACATGGAAATGGCACTGGTGTTTGTAACCAGATGAAAACCAACTAGTTTAGAAAGAACATACATACGAAACAAAATAAAGTGATTAATTAAACATTTTGGTATTTGCTTTGGGATTGGATTTTGGGCTGAAATTTGCTGTAAATGTTCTTCAAAGGCTGAGGGGAAGGCACAGCAACCGATGAGGGAAGGTTTGTGCTTTACACAGATTCACCTGCCTTGCTTATGAGTGCATTATTAACTGCCTGGGATGATGATTAAAGATCAACATACGTTTGTCTAAAGCAGCAAAATGGTGAGAAAATGTATCAAAATGAAGCATTATCCTAAAAGATCCACCATTTTCCTACAGGTTCAGTTTAAACCAGTTTGTCAGATCAGTTCAAGGACAAAATTTACCGAGATTTTGAAAAACAGAAAAGCATTAGAAATATTTCCAACAATTAGAGAAAAAAAAAATAATTGTTTGAATTTGACTTCAATATGCTCACTTCCACTTCTGAGTTCAGTGTTAATGTAATGTGCTGCTGAATGGAAATCTGAAAGAGAAATTGGCTTTAAACAAAAGTGAATTTAACTATGTTATTTTTCATTACTGAAGCTGAGGAAAATGCAAAAAAAAAAAAGGGAAAAGTTGTATTACTGGAACAGGAAACATATATATAAAAAAATGTAAAACATAGGAAATTAGATGTTTTTTAAGTGTATTTTTTAACCAGGCAAGGTATTCCTTTCAGCACAGTGTAGGATATAACATTCGTCTTCTTTGTCTGTGATCTAAAAAACTGTATATATTTCCTTATAGTCAAGACTTTGCTACATTACCTCATTTTTGTCCACAGAAGCCAAACTGCTAGGTTTTCGGAAACTGCTAGAAATATTTTTTTTTTCTATGACAATTAGTTCATTACTACTCTTGATCATCTCTCGCCAATGAACTCATGAGGAACTTTAATATTGAAAAGCACCTCATAAATAATTTACAATAAACCTGAAGGAATATTGAGCATATGTAAATATGACCTCTCTTCATAGGATTTGTCACTCTTTTAGCTTCTCTTCCTTTGCTACATTTATCTGAAAATCTCCATGAAAGAAGCCAAAGAAATGGGAACTTAGGCTTGTAGTAGTATTAGTCATCTTACTAATGGATATTCTATAGCTTGTCCTTTTTTCCACTTCCTCCTACCTGGTCCTTTCATAACTCAGACAGTCAGACAGACTCCTAAATACCCTTTGGTTGGAGCCAAGGGGTCTTACAAATGTAATTTATACAGTAGTTGATGATTTAAATGGCAAAACCCCAAAATCTTGTGTTTTTTAAAAATGTAAATCTGTCTGGATCTCATTAATGATGTTTCTTGACTACAGGAGAAACCTTCTCTTTTTTTTTTTTCTTCTTTAAATTTTCATCTATTCATGAGATTTAGCCCTTCTTTTAAAAAACTGCTTCAGAGTCATGTTTTTATTTGTTTTTTTTTTTTTTGTCCAGTGGATTAAGCCAAAACCTTGAAAGTGGTGACACATAAAGATGCTGTCAGTGGTGATGACCACACTGTCAAGACAAATAGTGCAACAGGAGGATTCGCAACACAGGAATTCCAGGGAATAATGGATTTATCTTAATCCTGAGACTGAGAAACTTCTAAGCAGTTTTAGAAAACAACCAAAAGAAAAAGGTTATAAAGGGCAGCTGCATATTGTGGCCAGACCTATGCCCCTGAATAAAAATTCTGCCATTGACTATTCCATTCTGACTGTATGGAAAAAAAAGCACAACAACTTTTCCTTAGCCATAACATCCATGAGAATGACAGGTGAAACCAGCTTGCCTCCCTTTGGGAACAGCTGAGGCTATCTGATGTTTCAGATCTTTCAAGACATCACTGACTACACCAGATATTGTTGCAATACCTGGCATCTATTTTGGAAGGATATAGATTTTCTTTTAAGGGGTCTGTCCTTTTTAACGGAGAGCAACTTTTTCAACCTGAAGGGTCTAACAAGATTCAAGCCAGAATCCGCTTTCTTCCCCTCCTTGTTTTGTTCAATGCATTATACCTGCATTAGAAGTGTTCAAAAAGAAGGCACAGTCCACTATATTAAATTCAAATGTAGCTTAGTGGTTCTGACTCATACACCTGCTAGTTTGGAAATAAAAAAATAGTAATGTTTTATTTTTCAGTTAAGTATTGGAATTAGACATTGTTTCTGCCTTTTTCTATTTCTAGTCTTCTTGGGTGCGTGAGGGAGAGAATGAGAGTGAGACAAAGACATCTATAAAATCGAGTATTCCTTTGTGACCAGAACAGACACTATTTACTCCTTCTGGGTGTGCAATTTTTGGCGGATTAGTTGATGCCATCATCTCTTACTCTCCAAATTTTTTAACTCTCAAAGAACAGGGAAACATTATTAGACATACTCTCCTCTAGTCTCCACTAGTTCACAGAAAAACTTCTACTGTGGAATCACAAGGTTTGCACTTGCACTTGCCCCTTCTCATCCACCTTTGAAATAACTGCGCCGTTTTCTGCTTGTTATATTGTCACAAACAGACAATGGGGAAGGTCCTGTCTGAGAAAAACAAATTGATCCTTCTAACAATGAACAGCAGGAGTCCAGGTAAAGGATCTTTTGACATTTTCTTAAAGAACTTTGTTTTGTATAACAGAAATAAACACAAGCTTACTAAAATATTATTGAGTTTTGTATACATGAAGAAAAGGGACATCATCTTGCAAGTGAAGAATAATGCTTTTGTATCCAGTTCAGTTACAGAGACTTCAGATTCCTGCTGAACAAGAAAAAGAGTCAGATGCCCTGCAGTACTATAAGAGTTACCAAGCGATTTCCCAGCTCCAGAGAATAGCAACAAAGAACTCACTAGACTTGTCCTAGGGAAGGATGAATACACTGTCAGCTGAATCATCACATCAGAATCATAAAATTTTAAGAGGTATACTATACAGAATTATTTTGCATTAATAAGATATGCTTAATAACCTAGTGTATTGCTTGTTCCCAGTGTGTTATTTGATTAAAAAGAAACCTGTTGAAGTATGTTCTCTTTTCTGTGGTATTGTGATAGAAGGATTACAAAGACTTTACTATATGCAGTTTCATCATCCTTATCAGCCAAAGCATAGACTCTTTTGGGTGATTGTTCTATTTGTTGGATACAGATCTGTATGCACTCCAGTCGTTGCCTGTGATCACACCTTTTATGAACAAAGTGGGATTTTATTCCCCTCACACATATACCTTACTAATAGCCCTACTGTGATTAGCACTTGGCCTTGCAGCATTTTGCTTGCGTACTGCTAGTATGCATCTTCAGGTTTCACTGGGAGATTATGGGATAATGGGATACTTGGGTGAGCCTTGGAATTAAGGTACAGAGTGCTATGCCTGATTTCTTTTGCTTTTTTACTCGATCACATCCACTTCTGTTTTTAAAATGATGATATATTTTAGGGCAGTATTACAAAGCCCTGACGTAAAATGTATTTCTTTTAGTACTGTGTCCAAAGAAAGATACAAAATTATGAAAATTGCATTAGCAGAAGACTTCCTGTCTCTCTATCTCTTATTTGCTCTAATTTTCATCTTAAGCACCTGCAATATCAGAGGACAACATATTAATCAGACATCTTACAAGCCAGAATCTTATGTAGCTTGATCACTTTCCTGATAAAATTTAGCTAGACTGCCTAAAAATGCTTATTGGTCTCTATGGATTTGTGCTGAATTTATTTAATACAAAGTGTGATATAAAAAGCCCTCTCTGCAATTAATTAGCCTCCAGGTTATTGCAGGTCCCAAGGCATTGTATTTGTGTTGTCATTGCTACTTGCAAAGATCAGCAATATTTAATACTTGTGTTACATAAAGTAGATTGTATGTGCTTTTCTGGCTAGTGTAAATTATTTTTTTCCTAGGCTCTAATTTAGTTTTTAATTTTCTTGGCTATTAAAGAGGGTGCTAAACATGGGGAACTTTGTTGAAATCAGATGTGTTACACCAGTTTAAATTATAGCAGTACTAAACCTGAAGGTTTCTCCAGAATTATGCTATGGCAGCTGGGGGCAAGATTTGTTTCTCTTACATGATAAACCTAAACCAAACAGGGCTCATTCAGACTCCTTTGGGATATGGTAGACTTAAGCTTATTAATTATTCCTGTTTTCTAAGGATAAAAGATCAGGTTTTCTTCATTTGATAATCCTGTTTTCTCAGAAAGCATTTACACATGTTCCAATACCCAGATAGCAGTGGCAGGAACTCTTTAGTGGTTAGAGAAGTGGCAGAAGGTTAAATCATCTGACTTTGATGTGATGTTGATTGTTTACCCTTAGTGTACAGTAACATCTTAAAAACATGAAGCAAAATGGGTGTATTTATTACTGGACAAACACAGATGACAAGTTAAAGTATATGTGACTCTCTTCAGCTGAGACCAAAGTGCTTCATTTATAATGGAGATTACGGTAAGAACCAAATGAAGTTGTCTGAGGGAAAATGATGTCTCCTGAGCCTTTATTCTGGTTTGGCCACAAGTTAATAACACGACCAGCACTTAACAACAAAATGCAGAACTATATTATCTTTTAGCAAATGCCAGTCATGTGCAATCCAAACAGGTCAATTACTAGCAAATCTCTGAAGATCTCCTGAAACCTCAGAAGAGTTAGAGATGCCAAGAAAATGTCTAGATGCACAGAGACACAGGAACAGAAATAGGGCACAAACCAATTTGCAGAAATGAAACTTAACCCTTAGAGGGAAGAAGCCAGCCTGCTACATATTCATTTCCATTTCATTAAATATTTATGGAGAAATATGCATGTAATGTGATTCTAAATTATGGAAAAAACACAAACAAAATCTGAACCATTTCAGTCATGTTTAATCCATTTCTTTCAACCTTTCCATATCTCGCAGGTGTAATGGACAAGTATGGTTTTTGTGCCACTAACATGCTCATGTTTGAAAATTAACATGTTCTCTTGAATAATCAGCACATGCACAAAACAGAGCACAGAGGACAGTGATAGACTATTCTTCAGCTCAGTATGCATGTCTATGACTTATTAATATCAATATTAATGAAACCTGCACACAAGCATGTGGGGATAATTGACCCCATTAAATTCTATTTACTCATATGCTACTCTGTTTGCCCCTTAGTTTTTGTAGTTTTTATCAAGGATGAAAGTTGAAACAATGTGTATGCCAGCAGAAGGGTATTTAGAAAATGCTTTGTGGAGAAGAGAAAAAGAGAGGAAAAAAAAAAAAGAAAACAAAAAAAAGGGGATAAAATTAAAAAAAAAAAAGAGGAAAAAAAAGAGAAAGGGAGGAAGGGAGGAAGGGAGGAAGGGAGGAAGGGAGGAAGGGAGGGAGGAAGGAAGGAAGGAAGGAAGGAAGGAAGGAAGGAAGGAAGGAAGGAAGGAAGGAAGGAAGGAAGGAAGGGAGGAAGGAGGAAATACCACAGAGAAACATGTTTTTATCCAAACTTTCAAGAGCTAATGAAAATAAACTTTTGTCTCTTTAAACTTTTATTGGGATGGGATATCAAAAACCCTTTAGGAGATAAAGAACATCAGCCTGGATACATTTTTACTAGGAATCTCTATTGAGTGGTCTTTTCATTTGCAGGACTTTGTATTGAGCTGGCCAGACATGGGAAGGGCGAGCAGTATTTCAGACACATACCTGGAGATCTGGATCTTGTCCAATGTCAGGTTGGACAGGTCTCTGAGCAACTGGATCTAGTTGAATATGTCTCTGCTCACTGCAGAGAGTTGGACTGGATGACATTTAAAGGTCCCTTTCAACCAAAACCAGTCTATTATTCTATGATCTGATTTTTTGTCTGAGTTTTCTTTCCTGTTTTTTTTTTTTTTTATTTTCTGAGAAAGGGAGCAAACCAGGAGAGTCAACCTGTTGTCTTTTTAATGGCTCATTTCTGAACATGTGAAGATTACCGACTTAGTTCACTGAAGAGGATGCACCCAACATCTCTCCTGAAGTGGAACTCAGAGTTGTAGACAATAATGTATGAATGACTTTTAAATCTTCTATCAAATCTGTGATATTTTTTCCCTGGCCAGGAATGGCTGATCTCTTTCAGCTGATCCTTAAAAGAATCACCCTGTGATATACAAAGAGTTTTGCAAAGTTACATGCAACCACAATCTAACTCCACCAGACTGCAGGGAAAGAAAGAATACTAGTGTTAGAACTACCATTAGTATTGCTGTAGCTAGTGGTCTGTAATAGATATTACTCAAATATTCCTGACAGTAATTTTACTTATTTTCTTGCTAATGATCTCAAACAAATCTCTTGGAACAAATCTCACAAACAGCGAGATCAAATCTTTCCCAAAAGGAGTACGCAGACTACATGAGCTGTTGTACTTTCTATTCCTTTTCACAATATAGAAATTATTTTTACAGCCTTAGTGCACCTTCAAAATCCCCCTGTTCAGGGCTGCAGGGCACCTGAAGAAGGGTCCAGGATCATGCTCGCTGTCCCCAGACCTGAACTAGGTCTACACAAGATGCAATGTCTCCACGAGCTTTGGACTGACACTATGCTAGTTGCCTCAGACCAGAATGAATAATCTCCAGACATGACTTACTGGCACAAGTAAAGCAAGAGTACAGCAGACTGACATACTGAACAAAAGAGCTTTGGCAAAGCTTACAGTGGAAAAGCATATAGAGGAAATTCACTCTTGGCATTGAATGCACCTTAGTAAAAGCAGGATGAACTGCTGCTTAACAAGCTCAGACTCTGCAGACCAAATACCAAAGGATGAACAATGGCAATAACATTCTGTTATGTCTCTCTATGGCATGCATGCAATTTGTCATTAAGTTACATTCCATAGGCAGCTCCAGCAGTACATTTTCACAGTCTAAGTGATGCATATGAGATTTGAATTGCAACTTCAAAAAAAGTCAGAAGTACAGATTTCTGTTCTACGAACAAGAAAACCAAGACCTGTAATATTAGTTATAAATAATTTTTATGATTTTTATGACTCTACCACAGTTAGTTCACTCAGTAAGGTAGGCAGTATGCAGTGGTGTCTCAGAGGGTGCACATTTAACTGGGCTGCTGGAGTTTCCACATGCTGATCCCTCCACAAAGCTCTAGTAGGTTTGGGAGGCACAACTGTCTTCTACAAAAGTCAAGCGGTCCCATCTCTGAGGGATGTATTTTTCCCCACATTGATTCTTTTTACAACTCCAACGAGATTGCTGCAGCAGTCAGGTTTACTCAGGGTTACCTCTACAGCCTTTCTCACAGATTTTCATCTTCCTTTTCCCTTCCTGTGATACTGAGGACAGTGCAAATAATTGATTACACAGAGTCATTACTGGCAATTTCATTTGGAAATTCTGAGTGAACACCCTCTACTCCAAGTGTCATACTTGTTTGATGCTTTAATCTGATGCAGCCCTGGAGACACTTTTGGTTTCATATGGAAACCTCCCTGTCCTCCTTTACTGACTACTGATGCAAATAACACCTTTAGGTTTCCTGCAACAACACTGTCTTCCAGTACTGCTCCTTTTGCACCTCTGTCTTGTGTTGGCACCACCGGTTCCCTGGTAGCCTTCTAGAGTCTGAGGTAACTAAACACAGTATTGTTATGTTTGTGTGTTTAGAAAGTCAGTCTTCAAAATTTTGTTGGCCTGTTAATTCTGGCTTTAGTTTATTATTTCCCCAAGTCTATTCTTTTATCTATTTTTTTTTCCATTGCACAAGACTTACTTTCTGAAGGATGTCTTTTTACTCCTGATAACCATGTTCTCTGACATTTTGACATGATAACTACTTTTGATATTCTAAAGGGCTATTTAATGATATGTGTTTACACTAAACATTTACTGTGCCTTTAAGCACACTCCATGAGGACTGTGCTGCTGCTCCTTTATTTACTTACCTGTGCCATTTTAAGGTAAATTACTGCAAAGCTTGGTATTTGTTAGTTGTTTTTTCTGTGAGGAGTTGAATTTGAGAATGACTCGGTACATAATTCTTTTCCTTATACTTAGAAAGTTGTCAGCTTGTCTCTGAAGTGATGGTCTAATGGCTTACCTGAGGGGTGAGAGCTGAGGTAGGACATTGATGGAGATACCTGTCTGTCAGTGCTGGTTAGTCATCAGATACATTCAGCAGAGCTAAGTGGTACAGCTGCTTACAGTAGTAAATGGACTACTGTGGCACACAACACTATCTTCTGTGGCAGCTGTGAAAGAACCTTCTCAGGATTAGACCACTGTCAGATGAGATGCTGTGCACATGCTCCAGAGGACACACAGTCCCCAGTTGAAGAAGCTGCAGACAAAAATATTAGCTTGAGTTTCCAACTTTTGATGTCCTCTGAGAAACAGTAATTTAATCCTTTGGTGAAATGGAACATACTAGGAGAAGTCTTCTGAATTCAATGCTTTCATATTACACTTGACCTGCTAGCTAAGTAATGCAGTATGGTGTTATCTGATTTCTCCAGTGCTTACAGAAAATTACTTCATAATAAAAGCGTTGCCATTCACCTATACAGCTTCATATTTTGCAAGACTGTTATGTTTCTTATCATGAAAAACATGTCTTTATTCAGATGTTAAAGTAGCCACAAATAAAAGGGTCACAGAAGCAGGCTGACGAACTTTATATGTTACATATGTATGGTGATGTAGTTTGAGGTGACAGCACATTGCTCAGAAGAGCAGGTCATGTGCTGCTTCCTATTATACCAATGTCAATCCAGATAATTGCCATTGTCTATATTTCAACCAGTTCAAGTAAGATAAAGATCTCTGCACAGGATTTCATAACCCTTTTTTGCCACTGTGTAGTATTATTAAAAAAAAAAAAGAAAGTACTGTAGGGGTCAAATTACTTTTGATATTGTTTTTGATAATAAATTCACTATAAATGGTTTAGTCCTGCCTAATAATCATAATGAAATCATAAAAAAAAGCCTGAAATAGATTTCGATAAAGGTATCAAGCCCTTCCCCTGCACTGTTTTGAATTTAGGCATGTGACACAAGGCAGTGCCTATTACAGTGGAAACCAGACACCTCATGGTAGACATTGCCATTTTAGGTCTCACAATGACAGGACTTTGTGAGGATGAAGTCCCCAGCCCTTAGATTATTTGTGATAAAAATAACAACAAATTGAAAATTTATATATATAAAGAAAGGAAAACAGAACGGTTCTGAAGGACATGTTAGGAGGTACTCAAAAAGCATTGTGCCACGTGCATGTATACAAGAACCACAAGAAGGAAAACAGGAAGATGTAAGCAGAGAGGTGGGGTGACAGAACAGAGTCTGGCAATATGCACAGATAGCCCAGACTTTGATTCCTTGCTAACCTCTGGACCTGACTAGCTGGGGCAGATGTACTGGGAGCCCAATTGCCAGGGCACTGCCTGCCTGAGCTGGCTGGACTCAACAGTCTTTGCCAGCCCCGTGTTCCTATGCATGCCATTCTCCTCATCTGAAGGGGAAAAGTGTCAAACATGTCACAGGTTGGAGTGGCAGAGCAGGTGATGTTCTAGCCTATGGGCACACACCAGCCAGAGCCTTGTGAGGGTTCGCTTACCTGGCAGACCAGATCAGGTAAATGAACTGAAAGCACACAAAGTGATGAAAGTAGGGCAACATCCACACAAAAAGCCAGAGCAGCTTAGCTTACACTAATGAAGAAAGGGTTTTGAATAGCTAAAGCCTGGTACATTGGACTGAGATGAAAATATAACACTAAGTATATATTTCCTGGCTGCGAGATGACTGGTGCAGAGGAGAAATGATAGCCATCTTACTGCTGTCCTGGAGGATTTGTTCTTCTCTTGCTTCCCATTTTTAAAAAACACAGAGATGTTATTCTCAGTCTAAATAATTCTTTTTTTTTCTATGTAAATTCAGGAACAATTGGAAATCTGGTTCCAGGTTCATGAGTGAGATGTATGTATTTATGTACATTAATGTACAAACATATTTTCACACAAGCATACACATACTTACTGCCCTGCCCCCATATTTCTTTGCCTCCAAATCTCTGTGTTTCATTATGCACTCTTACAGAAAATTATGGCAAACTACTACACAGAAAAACCTTTTCCTCTCCAAAAAAAAATCAAACCTAGTATAGGCTGTTTCTAAAAGAAAATATAAACCAGATATTATATTTCTAGCTCTCAATTAATAAAATGCTGTACATGAAAAAGCAAAGAGACAATTCTATTAACATTTATAGCAACATAAAAAAAAAATCAGAAAAATTTGCTATTATTCTGTTTCTGAAAGAATCTGCTATTTTTCTGCAATGGAACAGAGTGGAATAATAAAACTTTGAACCTCAGGAGGCCGTTTCTATGTGAGCATTCTCATTTCATAACCAAGTCAGATTACTTCCACCATCCTCACTGGAGTGGGAGTTGTGTAGGTTCAATCTCGTTCTATGGATGAAATTATTTAAGAACAAACATTGAGACTTCCCTGATGCAATACAGAAGAATATTGTCTGAAGAAGAAATGGGATACAGGTCTGTGGCCATCCAGCTGTGTTCATTAACCTCTAGACTTTCCAGCAGCATGATGTTTATGAATTTCCTACCTCTATGGCTTTTTTCTTTTTTTTTTTTTCCCCAGTCTCAGGATCACAGAATCACCCAATGTCAGGGGCTGGAAGGGACCTCGAAAGATCATCCAGTCCAACCCCGCTGCCAGAGCAGGGTCACCTACACCAGATCACACAGGAATGCATCCAGGCAGGTTTTGAATATCTCCAGAGAGGGAGACTCCACAACCCCCCTGGGCAGGTAACAGTAATACTGGGATAACAGTAATACTTCAGAAGAAACTAGTGTTGTTTGTATTAGATGGGAGGGGGTATTTTAGGCAGATGTATGGTAAATTTATTTCCTCTGGGTACAGCTGTCTGGACTGGCAGAGTGATGAGGGGCAGAGAAAGGGAAAACCCACAGGTTTACCTACTTAATTCATGAACTTAAGCTATTCCCAATCCCTTGCCCCTTCCATGAGGGCTGTTCTGAGTATCAGCACTGTACCTACAAGAAATTTATTTCTTCTCCTTCATTTTTGCTGTGGCAAAGCTTTTGGAAACTTATATTATCCTTGGAGAAATTTCCTGGCAAACGCAGAATTTTGCTATTCTAATATTCCTTTCTCATCCTCTACTTAAAAAAAAAAAATCAAAACAAACAGGTGGACTTTGTCTACATGTGGACTAAAAAGTTGTGCTAAAATGCAGATAAACCACCACTCTCAGCAGTCAGTGACACCAAGCTACATGTAGTCCGTGGCAAAGGCATACCGAAGAACATTTTTTATACTATTTCCCTTCTCTTTTTGGCACAGCATGGGATTTACTAACTACAATAGTTTTGACAGCTGTGGGGGGAAGGGTGGTTGGTGTTGCAGCTGAACTCCTCACCCATTCCCACTGGGGAGGGGGTGCCTTGCAACTAGACGGATGGCTCCTACAGAAGGTCAACAGAAACATTCATGCATACCCTACTTGTTTTTTCACGGTATTCGTTGATTCAAACTACTTCTGAGCCTCTCTCCCCGCTTTTAAATAGGAATTTTATCATGTTTTTAAATCTTTACCAATTTCAATGTGGCTAATTTAATTTCACACAAAAAAGTGTGGAAGCAGCGGTCTTGGCTCCCCTGGATAAACACTGGACTACGTGCTACTTGTGTTTGACTATGTCAGCTGCGAGCTTTCTAAGTATGAAGTCCTGCCAGGCAAGACATAAATCTTTTGTCAATGAAAGGGGTACATTATCTGCTTCTCAGATGTTTCTTTTCTAAACAGCTACCTGAGGTTTAAGATAAATATTCAACATGGTTATTTAAATTAAAAAAAAAAAAAAAAAAAAGAAAGCAGACACTTTCTTATTGAACATTCTCGTGCATTGAACATTAATGGCAAATTATAGAGAGCTGGGATTAGTCCTCATGGCATGTCCTAGGTCAGTCTAGAAATGCAGTGCTGCAGTGACGGGATTTCTAAAGAGACAATTTAATAATACTTTGGCTGTAATATATTTTATGCCTTCTGAGTCAGACCCTTGCAGTGAAGCAACTTTGGGTTGCAACTTTGCTGGGTTAAGGAAGCTGTGTCCTTCTTCCCCAGGAGCAGAGTCAGTCTGAGAACAGGATTGTGAAGAGGTTTATGTTGAACTGTGAGCCTTATTCTCAGCCAAACATCATCTTCTTCACAGTTATTTCATACTGAAAAGTGTGAAAAAAATAAATTGATGACTAGCTAAATGGCAACAGCTTAAAGGTTCATGGATTTAATAGCTGTCCATGAATCTAGTGAGTCTCCGCTCTGTTTTCAACTCCTGTAGATGTTGAATTTGAATTTGGTATTCCTGACACCATTTCAAAGTGATCTCAGGTTTATGTGGGTAAGCTGATATGGTTACTTGGTAGCATTGGCCTTGCACTACCACACTCCCCAAAACATCCCTGGTGCTCATACCCAGCTTTCTGTAAAATTCATCTGTTTCTCACATAACTCCTCCTTAATCACCCGTGGGTTTCTCACAACACCACCTGTAAATTTGTCAGCTTCTCACTCTCTGATCTCCCACATCCAGCAATTTCTTGTGCCATGTCCAGTAGTTTCTCACATCTTGTTCCATTAGGTGCGCCCCAGGGCACAGGCTGTGGTCCCAATTATCTGCCTGCAGCCCTGGCACTTAGCATCACAACCTCAGCCTGCTGCTATGGGAGAGAAATGTATGTATTCTGGGAGGACTAAACAATAATAACTATGGTATATAAAAAGTAAAAATAATGAAGTTTATGGATTGAATGTGACATCCTTTTCTCATCCTGCTTACTTCCTGATGACTTATGGAATGAGTTATTAAGTGAGAGAAGAGGATGTACCATCTGACCTGATAAAAAAAGTAAAGCTTTCACTTAAATAAGAGCTTGAAAGGAACATAGAGGTATTTGTGACCACGCGAAGGAACTGGAGGGAAGCTGCTTCAGTGGATGATGGGTTTGGACCTGACAAAACAGAACTTGGAGTTGAGAAAATTACTGTTTAGGAGAAATGGCTTTGAATGATGAACTAAATTAATCACAATGATTGTAGGAACCATAGATAAGATTATATATATTAGATTTAGGTAGGTCCTCAGAGGAAAATAAAAACATCTCAGTGTGAAAAAAACCCCAGCTACAATATCAATTGGATAGGCTTGCAAGTGCATAGGTCTTTTTATGCACAACTTTGGAAAACCAAGCTATGCGTAGGTGATTTATTGCATTTTTTTTTTTTTTTTGTAGGATTTATCCCATTTTTATGATTTTAGGATTAATAAACATTATCCAAGTCAAGCATAAAATGAGCAGCACCTCATTCAGCATATTCACTGGAATTTCCAGCATATTTATCATTTTCTGCTGGGAGCATGGTTAAAGCAATGATTAGAAAACAATATGGCAGGAAACTCTTGATATTAAACATTTGAGTTATGTATCACAGATTGTCTCAAATTCTCTGACTTTTTAGATTTAAATCTTTCCAAAGTTTTCCTGAAGCTTTTGGCACATTTTTACAAAATGTGTACAGAATGACAGAAGATTCATGACGGACTCTAGCCTTCTGTTATTGTTTAACACCAATGTTTAAGGTTTAAATTTACAGGGAAGAAATAATTCTACATCAAAACTAAGGTGTTGCATGTTTATTTACAGACCAAGCTCCAGTAGTAATGTGTATTTGTCATGGAAACTGATTTGAATTTAATTCTAAACCCTGTTTTGCACCAGGAAAATGTGAGTTTCATTTAACTTGTCTCTGTTTTCAATTACAATTTGACAAAAGAAATAACTGCATTACCTATTTGATTTGCCAGAACTTTATCCCAGCACCACCTGTTGAGCCCTCGGCACTCGAATCCTGACATATAGCAGAGAACAAAATTATGCAGTTGGCATACTAACCAGCAAGGATGCCAACAAAAGCATAATATAGCCTTTGTACTTGAAGTACAGCAAAATATATATTAAGCTACCAACTGTAAAGGTTTAAGCAAGCCACATTTAATTATACATGAACATATCTTTCCAACAAATAACTCCGTAGAAAAATGGTATGGAAGTTAGAAAAGACCCTTTTCGTATGGTTTGCTTTGGTAAACATTGCAAGCTTAAAATAAATAAAGTTTCACAACACCATAGTAGATTTACATTAGAGATGGCAAGAAGATAGCCAGTGAGTTTATAGGAATAGATGAGTTCAACATTATCAGCTTTCCAGTTTAAACAAAATGCCCCATGTTCCTTTCTGGTGGAGGAACTGACCCAGCACAGCACTGGTCTCCCAGGAAAGTGGAATAGGGTCCCAGCACTAGTCCAGTTCAAAACCTTCCTTCTGCAAGAACCTGGGACCAGAATAGTGGAAATCAACTGTTTCTGTGAGATGTGTTTCTGGAAGCAGCACTTGGCCAGAAAAGTAATCACAACTGCTTTTCTGGCTCTCCTGACCTGAGATCTGGACAGAAGAGAGGACAGAAGATGAAGGGAGATGGGACAGATCAGTAGGGATGAGGCAAAACCTCTGATCCCAAGTTCAGATGAGGTCTGCACAGGGGCTGTGAACTCTTGGGAGATTTGCATGCTGGGAAAGGCTACCGGTGGCTAGCAGTGATGCTAGAGTTTCCAGAGCTTGTCCAAACCCAGGATTTAAATCGCTGAGCTCTTTTTAAATACTGGTGACAGTGACAATTTACAGATCTTTAGCACATGCCAAATAAACCTGAGAGAGAACTAAATCTGGAAACTTGATTAGAATATTGCTAATTCAAAGAGACCATTGTCCATAAAAATGACATTAGATATAAAGTGAGCATTGTGTTCCAAGGTAAGGCAAAAACAAGGAATGAGATCTTTCTCCTGCTCACCCAGAAATTGCCACAACTGCCCTCAGATCCAAGGATGAGGATAGGGTAAGGCAGAAATAGCTAACTGACTCACAAGGAAGGGAAAAGCAGTTTGGGAAGAAAAAGGAAATGTTAATTGCCAGTGTTGCAAAAGTTCTCCTGATGTGTTTGTAACAGGGCTGAGCACACAGCTGAGTTCTGACATTGGCTAAGGCTTCTGTCAATATTTCCATAAGAAGCATAAATGAAAGACCATTGAAACTTTGGATAAGGAATCAAAATGCTTTAAGTTAAATGAAGTATATAGAAAATATTTTAGAGAAAATAAAGTACAGCTTTAAAATGGCTTGGGAAAAAAAACAACTAGTTTTGTAAACAAGGAAATAAACCAGCTGTAAACACAGTGACCAAAAGATTTTACTTACTGTGCTACCTATTGCACTCTGAGCTACTTAACTAATTATTACCACTGTAGTCTTGTACAAGCCTAAATGGAGGAAGTACCTCTTGGCATCTGTCACCTGCCACCATATATAAAGTTCTGATATACAAGTCTTGAACAGTATTTATGCAACCCAGAAAATTTTGTGAGAAAGTCCTCTGACAGAAAGTGGAACATTTCAAATTCTGTCCAGAAAAAATGGAGAATAATTTTGCACATAGATTGGTTTCTTACCAATGCTTTGCAGCAAGTAGCCATCAGCATTTGGCAGAGGTTGCGGAATCTCCGTCTTTGGAGGGTTCAGCTTGACTTCTCACAGACGTAAGCAACCTGATGTAATGAGACCTGCTTTGAGAAGGGAGTTGGACTAGATGACCTCCAAAGGTTTCTTTCAGCCTAAATTATCTATGATTCTAAAACTGACCTAAAGAAATCAGAAATATTATTAAATGAAATTTTACTGAATGCATTTTTATTTGTTTAAAGATTGGAATCATCTATTTATCATTAATTATTGTTTATAAATTATATTTTTGTAACTATATATGTAAATGTACTTTTACTGTTTATTTACTTTTTAAGGGATTGATTAAATAGAAATCTGTAAATTCTCCAGCAAGTATACTGGGTGCCTGTGGTGTAATCCAAATGAGTCCTTGCCAAAACTTTAAAATGGTGGCTTGAAAATTATCCCAATATCCTTAATTTTTCTGTGCTGAAAATGCAAAGTGACAATTGTTAATGAGAAAAACTTTCCTTCAAATTTGTAATAGAAACTGTAAAACACTTGCTAAGAGATAGATCACATCTAGGAAAGCCAAATCTAGTTGATCTCTCCTCCTCAATTCCAAATATCCTTTTGTGGTAGCCACATTTCATTCCAGAAAATAAGACTAGGGGAAGCACACATATGGCAGACAGTTTGGCATTATCCACTTCTAGATTTCTCAGATGTCTAACAGCCAAGAAAATGTTCCATCATTTTAATTCCTTTCATACAGCTGATCCCATGTAATCTTTACCCTAGATGAAAACTTCAGATGAAATATCTGGATAGTGTTTGAATAAAGCATTAAATAATTCTCCTATACTAGATTCCATCATCTTCTCCTAATTTATCCCTTGTTCAAAATAACTACAAATTCTTAAATTGCAATGTGGAGCTTTGAGTTTCAAAATCATAAACTAGTAAGAAAACTCACTCCAGAAATGCACTGCATCAATTACTGCCTTCCACAGTCTCTCCAAACGTACCTAATTTTTTTTTTTCCTTTCAAATAGCCTGGCAAAGATGCTGAAAATACTGAAACAGTTCCTTGCCCATCAGACATGTAAGGAGGCTGCAGGTGGATTGATGAGCAGTCCAAGAGCTCTACAAGTTGCTTTTTTACCCTTGACTATGCTTTTGGGAGTTTAATGAACCCACACCAAGTATTTGAGGCTAGAATTTCAGCTTGAAATTGAACTTTTTGCATGTAAAACAGACATGAAAATTGTGAAGATTTACAGGTAGATTACAGTGAACTGTACAAAAGACTGCCTCTTCAGGCAGTCTTTGAAGTCTGCTTTGAGTAACCTATATGCCTCAGATACTGCTCATCACCATAGTCATTTAACAGGTAATTGCTATTAGTCACATATATCATCATATAAAGTTGGATTCACTCTTGAATTTAAATCCATTTAAATCTGGACCATTTGGGAAGAATTAATAATTCTGGAATTAAATGTCAATAGTTCTTACATTAGCTTAGTGTTTTGTGTCTGTAGCACTGCTCCAACCAAAAGGCTCCCAGTTTGCATCACATTTCTCTTATTGAGTGTTCCAATAACATACATGCATCCTTTTGCAGAAACCAGTGACAATGGGGATCCTTTCACTTGAAGCTTGAGTTTACCTGTCACTGAAGGTGACTGAGGTCGCCTGTCTTAAAATGACGGATCTATAACCTACACTTCCTCAAGGGATAAATTATATCCAAAGAGAAAGTCTCATAAATTCCCAGGGAGATCTTAGTATCATAAAAATAAACTTGACACCACTCCAAAGTTTAGCATCTGCCTTGACAAAGAGGAATCAGAATCATCTTTTGTGCAGATCCTCCACAGGAGTTACTTCTCAAAGTGCTACTGTGCCTTCCGTATCTTGTAGCCACTTGTCATTGACCTCTCTGCCAGCTTTCACCGATAGTGAGATCACACAGCTGACTAGAAGCACGAGAGAAAAAGAACAACATGTGTTTTCATACTTCCCATCTACTTCTCTGCATCCTCTTTACATCATTATTCCTTAAGATACTTCTGTAGAACTGGGGTCAGGGTGATTGATGCAGGACAAGGACAAGTGTTTCTATAGAAAAAAACCTACCACATTGAAGAGGATTCTATAGAAACAGCTCTAGGAGCTTAATGGTTTTTTTTAGAATTAATCTTGGTATATTTTTTTGAACCACCAGTTAAACATCTATGTCAAGATTAATATTTGCTATTGAATTCTGTGGAGGTTTTGCTGAAACTTGTTCTGTTCTGCTACCTGCTTACCATAATCCCATGATTCCTGCTTCAACCTGAGCCTTTCACTGTTCTGGAAACTGGTTGAGATTTACCCAGTACTGTTTCCCAGCACAAAGTGATTTCCTGTCTCGAATGACTGAACTGTTGCATTGAGAGGAGGAGGAATTTAATTTCACTATCACCCTCTGAGCTAACAAGATGATTCATCAGTTTGTTTATGTACTGAAGGCTGCCAGTGAGGAGCATGCTTTAGTAAGGGGCACTAAAATGGGTGATGATTTCATTTGGCAGCACCTAATACTGACTGTTTACATTGGCACTTACCCATTTAGACAGCTATGTAGATCAGGCAACTTAAGAAACAGGCATGAAATTATGACCATAAATTGTCTTGATTCATGATTGTCTTAAAATATATAAACACATTTTACCACAATGTGTTTGCTCATTTCAAGGGATATCTGATACGCACGGGATTTTTTCCCCTTTATATGGCAGTAAAAATACAACCTCCATCACTCTTGCCAAACTTGTTCAAAGTTTACATGGATATGGTTCGACAAATGTGGTGTAAAATTATATCCAATGTTCTGGGTACTGGCTCATGCTTTTGGGATGGCATTTACACCTCAGTGGTGCCTCTTCCAAATTTTAATGCAGATTTCTAAATTAATTTTGCTTTTATTTAGATTATAATATTGAAAAAATACATGATATGAAATAGAACATCATTTGGCTCTGTAAAATGTAGTTCTTCCCAATGCTTTTTTTTTTTTCTAATTGGAAACAGTAGCTAGTGATTTTCACTGCGCTTTTCTTGGATGCTTCTGGTTTCAGGTTATTTATTGCCTGTAAGAACAATTGCTCCTCACATGCTATTGAAATAGATCACGTTGTGATGGAGCGAGAGATGACACAATGCTGAACAGATCTGGTACAGTGGCAAAAAACATGGGGCTTGTCCTGTCTCACTACCAACTTCATTAAATTTCTGTGTGGTGGGTAGTTGAGTAAAATCAATAGGGTATTCTGCTGGCCTTTTCAATTCACTGTGATATGTTATTGACAAGAATCACATAGTAATGGAGAGGCTCCCATCTCCCCTTAAGTTTCAACACTCTACAGGAAGAGAAGGGAAAACAACCTGTTTAGAAAGCCCTAAACTGTTAGTTTGAAAGATTACACTATTTTGCATGTCTATAAACTAAGAAAATTTCAGATTTTTTTTTCCAATGTCATTGGAAACAATCACAACAGAAATATTTTGCCAGAAGGTTAGAGTGTAGACAGCAAGCTCAGATATTTGCTTGGTTGTCTTTGGCACGCCTAGTATTTAAATCTGGAGTTCCAGCACTGTCAATACATACAGGACTCTTAACAGGAGTTATAAGCAGAGATCAATAGTTATTCCTGCAGCAAGTCATCAGGCACATAACTTACAGAAGTGGAAGGCTCAGTGCTTTTGACTTTCTCCTACTTTGACAAATAAAGCTGAGGCTGGGTCAGGCATATCAATGGTCTCAGGCTAGGTCCTTCTGGAATTCCTCCATTAAGCAGAGACCCTTGAGGAAAAAATTAATCCATTTAACGTGATTTGGTAGTGTGTTTGCATATGAAGCATGAGTGTGCCTCCGAGAGTTGATAATAGGTGGCTGTATTCACAGAAGAGTTGAGTCCACTCTGCTTCCTAAGTTAATTGTTTGGCACACTTGAGGGTAAAATCTGGTAGGGAAAGTTAAGAGATTAGAGATGGTGTAAAATTCAGGAGAATAATCCTCTGGTCAGAAAATATTCCCCAGAAAATATTCAGAAAGCCCCACTTTCCTCCTGATGATCTTTTTGAGGGCCAGGAGACTGCTACTCAGTAGCAAAAAGGTAAAGTAGTTATAGAGTGCTTCACCTGTAGAATGAGAACTCTCTCCACCCCCTTTTGTAACTTCAGGTGTTTGACCACACCCGTGCTTCTAACATCTCTGTTCAGGCAAGGGGGTGACACACCTTCGCTAAATGACATCTTTCTTTTGTTTTGTTTTGGAAACCAATGACCAGAAACTCAACTGCATAGCTACTCTATAGTGAGAACACCCGTAGTACCCGTCTCCCATTTTATACAGCAATGTTTGTTCTAACAGCACTGGCTATTTTGAAACAAGCCCCTCGCGAAGCTCCGACGAACAACGTGCCACGGGGCTGCAAAGCGGGACTGGCCATAGAACGCCCGGCACACCTGGCGGACTGCATCGGATTCGTCTGAATGGCATCCGGGGTGCCGGCCCGGCACGTCTGAGGCACCGGGCTGCGTGGGGCGGGGCGGCAGCGGAGGAAAGTCGGGGGAGAAGGGGGCGGAAGGCGGCGCCGCAGCCCTCGGACCCCCCGCCCGCCTTCCCGCCGCGTAGCCCCGCGGCCAGCAGAGGGCGCTGCCGGCCGGTGTTGGCCGGCGCGGGGCTCCCGCTCCCGGCAGCTGCTGCTCGGTGTGACCGCGCCTCGGCCCTGGAGCCGCGGCCCCTGGTTCTCACCTCTGCAAAGTCGGGAACATTGCTAAGATGCGCATTATTTTTTCGTATTCAGGAGAAATACGAGCACACAAAAATTAATTTCTGAACCCCCCTCCCATGTTGAAACATTACAGTTTAGGAGGATGTCTAGATACTGTTTATATAAGATACTATTTAGAAAGACCTTTCTTGGGAGGATGATCATTATTGGTTTTTTTTTTTTTTTTTTTTCTGTAAAAAGAATTGCCATTTTTGAGTTTTGTACATGTTTGTTGCTGAAGACAGCCCGTCCAAAAAAGACATTGCATTTCAGTAGTTCATTTTGTTTTCCTCTGGTTTACTTTCCTGTTCAGCTGAGAACTTTAATTCTTGTTCAACCTCGAAGACACACTGGGTAGAGACAAACAACTTCCCCTCCTCCCTTTTCCTTTCATTTTTTTCCCCCCAAATCACCTATTTCTTTGTTTTCTACTATGGTTTTGGCATTTTTTGGGGGGTAAGGATGGATTGAAGAAAGAGGGGCCTTTTGTTTGGAGTTTGACACGGAGAAGTTTTTGTTAGTTGGATTATCAGAAATTGTGAAAAATACCTTCAGGCCCCAGCACAGTCCAGTGTCCCAGCATAACTGATCCCAGCCTGTCCTGGGTGCTTTCTGCCACTAGCCTTCCCAGGCCAGCACTGCTGTGCGGCCCCACAGGCAGGGCAGGAGGATGCCCAGGCCATGCCTGGCAGCTTCCCCACTCCTGTCTTGCTGAACTCCCAGTGACAAGGGGCATCCTCTGGCTGCACATCAACAGAAGCCTGGGATAGAAGCGGCACAGATTATACACATCCTTTCCACTTTTTGGGTCATGTCCAAAGCTTGAAACATAGCACAGGTATTTCTAAAATCTCTTCCTTAAATATCTCAAACTGCAGAGAGGAAAATAAATCCAGTTTATGACTTAGTGTTCCTTCCTCTACAGAGGTGATTTTTACGGTGCTTCTGCAGTGTTGCTCTGAACTTTCTTTCTTGAATACCTACATATAAAAAAAACCTCTGGGTACATTTATTTTTTTCTCTGTTTTTTGATTCATTAATATGAAATAAATTATATCAACCATTTAGGTTAACCTTTCTATGCTTAAAAAGATAAGGAAATTTATGGCTTCTCTCCTCTGGATGGCAGTAACTCCTGCTTAAACATTCATGACCCGTGACTGCAATATCCTGCAGCAAGGGATTTCCTTTTCTTTGTCAGTATGTTATCCAAAAGAAACATTTTTTTTTTTTTTTTTTTAACTAAATTTGAAACCTAAATAAGCTTTCAAATAAGGAATCTGTTTAAGGTGAAAGTCTAATTGCATGAGTTCTATGTATAAAAACAGAACAGGAATCAGAAGAAAAGAATTGATGCTGGGTATTTGTATCTATTTGTATCTGATTACATTTCATAAACATTAATGAATATTGCTGAGAAAATCAAATTCCTTGACACCAAACAATGAAGCAATACAAAAGATACAGAAATGTCCTGCCCTGACACAATGTACCAGAACATCTGCCCCTTGAAAAAATTCTCACTGTAACAGAGCACATCTGGATTTCTTGACTGGATTTCATTACAACAGGAAATTTTAAAGGAGAAAATAGATCTAGTAAAGGTGATTTCCAAACACCCAATGTGAAGCCATGTAATTTAGTTTAAACAAGAGGTAGGGGAGGGAAATAAGTCATCCTCCCTCCACATCTGACCAAAGAACATTTTTTCAGTAACAAATCTACATTTACACGTAGTACTTGAGTCCTCTCAACAGCCAGGATTAGCTCCATTGCCCTGTTTTACTGCTGGTGAAAACGATGCACTTCAGACCAACTATTTCAAAGATGAGTGCCTATATTTATATAATGAATTTGCACTTTGAGGGTGACCCAAGTCCCTTGACACCTTCCCACTTGGCTCTGGCCAGCTGAGGACTATCCTTTAGACCCAGAGCAGGCAGCCTCATTTCTGGGGTGCTGTGAGGGCAGTGCTCCCCAGAAACAGCTCAGCGACAGCAGATGGTGCCTTTGTTTCCTAATATATATTACTCTGTGGAGGAAAAAGTAACTAATTACATGTGTGTTTTCAGTTCTGGTCTATGATCTGAGATGGCCAGTGGGGATTTAAGGGTGCTTCTTGAGAAGCGAGTGCTTCTCTACAAGGAGTTTAATATTACTAGCTCTTTTGAAAAGTGTATCTGTTTTAAAATGGAGAAAAAAACCTTGGCTCATAGAACTGAGAAAAACACTTCTGCCCACATCTTTTTCAGTGGAAAAAAACAAATTTGGCAAGTTTACATTAATTGCTCCAGAATCAAGACACTATTTACATTTTCCCTCCAAATTGCTAGTGCTCAGAAAAGCCACTTACTTATGCTGCTCTATTTCTACCACTATTGTCCTGTTCTTCAATAACACAGTAAGGTTCTGCCCATTCATTTATTCTTCTTATGTCTGAATTAGGGAAGCAAACCAGTTTTGTGGTAAAGAAACCAATCCCATCAAAGGTCCTACATAAGCATTAGAAGTCCTGTGTGGTGATAGAAACGTCAGACCACCAGTGGAAATGATGTGGTTCAGGAAGGCATAATGTCTCTTGAGTTTCTTTGACAGATAGGGGAGCAAACTTTGTTACTGTCCTCCTGGAAAAAGAGCACCATCTACTTACTGACATGAATCCAGTTCCACAGTGCAGAGTGAAACAGAATCACTGGCATAGTATCTGCACCTCCCCTGCTTTATTGTCCAGGCAATTTTCTTGAGGAGCGTAGCAGAGGTGCTCAGGAAGCCTTCAAGACTGAAGATATCAGTGGGAGATAAACTGCAAATTACTCTAAGACATTGCCCTTGCCAATTTTTTTTGGAACGTCAGGAAATCTGAAAAATAATAACGTGGATGAAACTAAGAAGATGATATTACAGCTTGTCACAAAGCTGAGCTTTCAGCCTTTCAAAAGACACATGAAAGTAGATAAATCAATTGTTATACTGGTTTTACTGCAGGTCCGTACCTTTGAGATTCCCTGGTTTGTTGCAAAATTTTCTCTAAAGAATTCATTAAGTTCTGGACCTTGGCACCAATTTGTCAGCAAAAGATAAAATACTTTGAGAAGCTGTCCCAAAAGGTTCCTCCTTAGCATATTTGTGAAGACCTGGTGCTGCTCATATGGACTTCTGAGATGAGGAGAACACACAAACAATAAAAGTCAAGGGAAAAAACCTCCAAACAAGTAAAGAGAATAGATGTGACTGGTGGCATTTAGAAGTTTTCTGTCCCATTAACACAGTACTCTCTCTCCATTTCAATGAATAAGTTTGCCTCTGTTCACCGTGGTAGCAGGTAAAAGGACAGTCACAGTAAAAATCATTAAATGGATTAAATAGTCATCTGCAGATTGATTTTTTTTACTGCGTAATTTCCTAAGTATAAGCTTTGTCCAGAGTGTGGGAGGAAGGTTTCTAACATTGTAACACTGGGCTACCAAGTACCTCAGCTGTCCCAAGCTGCCCAAATCTGAGCAGCATTCTGCATGGTCTATTTTTTGAAAAAGATGTAATTCATAAACCTTCTCTTTCTCTGAGCTCCAAAGCTATCTGTATCCATTTCCTTGATGGTGATATGTACACATGGCATAGTAGAAATGCAGGCAGAACACATGCAGCAATGCATATGTTTTAAAAACTCTACTCTTCACCTTCCTGACATAATAAAATGGAGGCTGATGGAAAACAAAGATGCTTTCCTGTGAGGTGCAGGGTGCCACTGTGACAGACAGGGTCAGGAGAAGAGAAAGCATGCAAAACATTTCAGGCTGAGCTCCAAAATAGAGAGATTTCAAGTTTATGTGGAGGACAGAGGAGCACTGTGCACTTGAATTTCTAGCTGCTTGCACTGTAACTATACCCAGTTAGTCAGAAGGTTAGGTTGTAGCTAGAGCTTTGTTTGAAAGGAGATTTCAAAGAGATTAAAAATTCTTGTTCATTACAAGCTCCTAAATTAAGTGAAACTCTCTGAAAGACTGGTTTCTTTCTGAACCTGAATCATTCTTTAAATTATGATCAGAGGACATGGTCATTTTGGATTCTAATTTAGAAACACTTATGTGGGATTTGTGCTATCATTCCTAATGTCTGAAGTTACAGAACTGCCAATAGTTTGACAAGAAAAACACTCACCCTGCACTTATTTTAAAATAAATAAGAATAATTGAAAAATCTGTTGGGGACAACAGCCCTGTCTCCCAGATGTTTTGCAGCCCTAGGAGCTCAAAGGTAACTAACTGCAAGATGACCTGCACTGTCTGCAAGGAATGTGAAGTTTCTCTGAAATACCTCCTTCTAGTTCCCCATACTAATTGGCAAGAACAGTCTTTCAGGGCCTTAGAACAAGACATAAGCTTTCTTGTTTTCTCATGCAAATGCAGTGGACCTTACAGCACAACTCTTTTGAAACTAGGGCAGGATTGCCCTTTTGGTGTTAAGATAACAGTGGGACAGATCCCTTCTAGAAAATGCTTTCTGCTAGATATTGCATGAAGTTGTCTCCACTGTTATACAAATGGACAGTACAAATACAATTCATTATAAAATTTATCATAGATACTGCTACTTCCAGGTTTGTTTCACCTGAGCAAGATCTTGTTGACTTGTCTTTCTGTGTAGCATCAACTGCTGATCCTACCTGCAGGAAATCAAAGAAAAAAAGTTTCTCTGTGTGGGATTAAAAAGAGCTGTTTTAAAAGAGCTGTTGAATAAAAACTCCCTATGCTTTCTGGGATGCTGGAGCTGCCTGAGGCAGGCTTGTCACTTTTGATAATATATTAAGCACAATACATCAGCACAACACAGAAAAAGATTTCCCAGGATTGGCTATGCCTTTTGTGCAGTAGTAAGCAAGAATGACTGAGGTATAAAAGGACATACTGTGGTGAAGCATTTTTGTGAGGAATGCAAGGGCAGAGAAGACATATAAAACTAAATTCTTCCACATGCCATGAACAAGCTAGCAAGAAAATAAGTGCAAAGGGGAAAGCAATCAAAAGCTAGTATAGAGACCAGCCAGACATCCAAAAAAAATCACCTGCACAACAGGGCTGGTTGCTGGGAAAAGGCTGAGCGATCCAAAAAAACCCTAACAAAACAAAACAACCCAACAAACAAATAAACAAACAAAAACCGCCCAAACCCCCAAATTCCTTTTTTCATGTGATGGCAGAAATAGCTGCAGAGATGGGGTCAGTTTGACATCCATGGGCTCCCTCTTGCCAACATTACTGAATCTGAAGTATTTATTGCAGAACAATCTGAGCAGTATCTTGTATCTTGAAACTCAAGTTTCATGCAATTAAACCACAACAGTGATCAGGGACTACAAGTGAAAAGAAAGGACAGAATCAATTTGCAGGAAACCTATGTCCTGTGATAGATGTCCAAGTTATATTTAAACTGATTTATAAACTGGTTTCTTTGTAAATCAGGAGTATGCAATACCTCCTGCTGCTCCTAGCCTCCCAAGTTGTACAGCGTGTACCTGCACTTTCTACTGCTTTGATTTTCTCTTCTGCACGTTGTAGGACCTTTCTACTGTTGCAAAGGATCTTCAAAGTTACAAAATCGTCCCTGACATTTGTAATGATACTTTTTGATGGAACTCTATTTGTAAACCCAAATATTCCACTGTTCTTGCTTCTTGCAGCCAACTTTTCACAACTGAGATGGATGTATGTGATAAATAATAATAAAAAAAACCCACCATGAAAATGAAAATTAAGACTTTTCATACTCTCCTTTGCCTCAAGGGACACAGAAAAATTGGAAGAGGGTTGAGATGATAATGGGCATTTTACACTGCCTATAATTATTCTGTTAGCAACAGACTGGCTGTTCAACAAGCCAAAGACATGAGGATACAAACCCTTGAATGGACAAATGTGCCCAGATTCTTTGAATCTGTGAAGTTTGCACTAGCAGTTATAAAATCTATTTAACTCATTCCTGGTTATTTTAGAATGGCAACTGGAATGCCTTTATATAACTTGTTCCATGCAGCAAAGCTTCATGAGTCTGGGGGTAATCAACATGTCCTTTCCTCCCTTTTGCATCTTCTCAAAATTACTTATCCCAGTGCCATTGTAATAAAAATTTGAAATTTAATACAACAATGTCCCTTCAATGATTCCTCCTCCTCGGATGGGTGTATAAGGTCTCATGAAGCCTTTTCAAAGGCCAAAATTGCCAAGGTGTATAGGTCTTTGCTAAGGGGAGTGGCACTCCCTTTAAGGATGTAGGGGCTGCTGTGGCAGTCCAATGTCATCCATCAAATCCTTTCTGAAAGGTATCTGAAAATAATCTGCACTTTACAAAGCAGCTGCAAAAGGAAGCAGTGATGCAATTTATTCACAAAGAAAATGACATGACCTGCTTAATAAGAATTAACACAGGAGTTTATATATATATATATAAACCCAAACAACCAAACACCACCAACAAAAAAAGAATAGTCTTTGATTTCATATCTTGAAACAGCAGTAATCAAAAGTGCCTGATGGCTAAATAAATAATAATAACAAAAAAAGAATAAGCCCTGAGTATGGTCCCCTACTGAAGCCCTGGATCATTCATACCATTTAGGAAGAGATAGTTGCAGCTGAACATCATGCCCAAGACTTGTCCCCACTTCTTCACCTCTGGTAGCTTGCTTTGTTGTTGCCCTCAGAATCTGAAAGAAATGGTTCACTGTAGATAGCATGTGAAAGGCCTTTAAAGGAGTGCACATCTGCGCATGGAAAACAAAGCAGCTCAAAGCACTCTGACTTGCTCACATCACTAGAACAGACAGAGAGGGAAAAAACTCCCCCTGTCCTGGCATTTCCTTTGCTGTACCCATGTGTCACTGTGTGATGGGTATGAATAGCAGGAGGTGACTGAGTGTTGATTTCAAGCTTTAAAATCTAGCTCTGCAGAAGCTGCTTCCACCAGGTGAGCGAGATGAAGAAAGAATAGGACTCTTCTCATATTGATAAATCCAGCTGAATTGCGAGCATTCTTGCAAGTGTGCAAGGTTCTGATAAGAGTTTTATCAAGCATGTGTTACATCAACTGGGTGCTACACAAGCCCTCTAATCAGCTGGTTTACCTAGCAACAGTACTTAGACAACAAGCTCACAGCTATTGAGGAAACACTTCACTGTCAGTGGAGATGCTGTTACAGTAATTCATGCTTGAGAGCAGGTGTAAAGAAGGACAGTCAGGCCCCAGGCTTAAATACAATCAGATGCTGGGACAACTGAGGATCTTCTAAAAATCCTGTTCAGTGCAGACTTCGGTCCTGCACATCTGAGAGTTCTTCCATCTTCACAAGAAAGAATATGTACTTAGTAAGTTTGTTGGGGAGTCAACAGAAATAACTGTTAATAATTAAACACCAACCTGTGAGAAATATCCTTTCCAGATGTGTTTTTAGTACAACATGTAATTAAGTTTTAACAAGGTTTATTCAGCTTTGTAAGGATGTCATATAAAAGCTTTAGTGGGAATGTAGAGGACAGAACTCCTGATCCAAAAATGAGAAAAAGGCCCACGAATATGGTTTCTTTTGTTAAAAATGAAACCGACTTTGCAGTTTCTTGTATTAAAGTGAGACAGACTTTGAGAGACTGCAAATATGTGAGAATAAAGAGAGATTTCAAGCATTCAGTTTTTCATCATTGGCAATATTAAAATCCCTAGCTAAGATTATTCTTTGTCTCATACTCAAATATATAAGAACTAATTCCACTTAGGAAATGCAATAGCTTGATTCAAAGGAAATTATTTCTGACCATCAAGAAATGGTAAGAGAATAGGTCTTGCATTGAAAATAAGATCCTGCCTGCCCATAGAAGAGTGATATACACTGAAATCCATATCTGTGCACCTCCTCTGAAAGAAACCTAATGTTTTTTTCCTGAAGCTATTCTAGGATAATTGTATCTTTGTCCATTATAAATTCATATACATTTTTACAAGCAAAGCAAGAGCCTCATTTGCACCATAAGAAATAATCCTTTAACAGATTTCCAGAGATATGTCTTAACTTCAACAGGGAGTTAACTAAGCACTCTATAGAAATTTTATTTTTCCTCATAAGCAACAATGTATCCCTGTAAATGTAAAGTAAGTCATACACAATCAAATATGCTGGCATAAAAGTAGTCATGCTCTCACTCCTATAAAGAGTAAATAAATGGTACCAAAAAAGACATGCCAACATGGAAGAATAAACCTTTTGTTTTAAAGCATATATAACCAAAGAATATTTATAAGCTTTTAAAATTCATTAAGACTCAGGCTTTGGCTGTTTAAAATTCTTTCTCAGTGACTGGATCACCAGAAGACTGTTTGGGGTGAATTTTGCATTTTCCTGTATAGAGGCACAAAATAATGAAGAAAGTCTCTGTTTACTTGAAACTGGGTCCTGTTCTTAAGTTGTCATAGAAAGAGAGTAGAAATAAATTTGTCCTGGTCTGTCCTTATCTTCTTCTTCCACCTTATTCCTATGCTTCTTTTTGCTGTCTTAGGCTCACTCCAGGAGGGTAGTGGACTTTCACAAGTCTCTTGAAATACTGCACCCTGAATTCTTACAGACTCAGAGAACACAATGGCTAATGTGTTTGCACTTATCTGCCAAACAAATTAGTATTTTTTTCACTTTAAAAGTGTTAAAACATTTCATTGCACTAGAAAGCTGTCGTATGAAATTGGTATGACAGCTGTTATAGTGGCAGTGTCACAGGAATTAACATACAGGAACATCTCAGTAGCCCATCTAAAGTGGTATTTTCTCTCTCACTGCATTCAGCCAGAAATATTTCAAAAAGAAGGCAGGCAGTAATCAGGCTATGGGCTAAAAATGAGCAAAAATGTTTGGAACCATACACAAACTTTCCTAGAGAGCACTGCAGTGGAGATTTTCAATACAATCCTCTTTGTGTGCTAACGCTAAGAACAGCGCAGTCATGCATAGTGGACACCTTGCTTACATTTTTCTATACTTTACATGACCCTACTTCACAAGGTAACTAAGGGCTTGAGGATCCCTTCTGTACAGAACAGAGAAGTTGCATGTGATACACCCCAATCGTTCCAAGCCACTGAAATGTTCAAACTGTAATGCTACTTATAGCTGGACTTGCTCTAGGAGATAACTGGCTACCTTAAGGAAGTTTTTTGAAGACTTTTTCAAATGGGCAAAGCTCTCTGGGGCAATGTGTCTGTGAGATGGGAGAGACCAGAGTTATCACTTCCAAATGAAGATACAGGACACAAAGGGGCTTCTACACCTTAAATTCAGCTGAACAAAATGCAAGTTAAAGCTGTCTCACTTACAATTAGACTCGGTTATACAATACATTTTTCTAAGATGTGTATTTATGCCAAGTCTAAGTTTACAATATCACGATTTAATTCTGGAGTGGACTCACACTTCCCATGTAATAAAAATTACTTGTATCAGTCAAAGTTATAGGAAAAGTATGTATACCATGTAACACCTAAATGGATTTTCCAAATCATCTGAAGGACAATTATTAATAGGAAAAAAAAAAAGTGATTGTATTGGTTTTGGTAGAGAGTTTATTAATTTACAAGTTAAGCAATAGTTGTTTCAGAAGATCAAAAAACCCCATGGCTGATTCTTCCAGGTTTTGGCCCTCTGCATCACTCTGGAATATTGATATAAAAATGACATATTTAAAAAGTTGTGGGGTGTTGGTTTGTTTTGTTTGTTTGTTGTTTTATTTTAAACAGAGACATTTAATTCTCATTCACAATTTGCTGTGAATAAAAAAGTTCAACATTTCTAGGAAATCATAAAAGAAAGTGATGAGTGCCTAAGTTTCTTCCTACATCTGTTAGAGAGCTGAAAAAAAAAAAATTCACAAAAACCTAGAAATCTGGGGAAGGAAATAGGAAAATTGGAGGAAAGGGCTCTATCCCAGGAACAGGTATGTAACTCTGAGGCACAAGCACTTATTACAATACAGTTCTGAGTATCTTATAATGACTTAACAAGTGAAGCATGGGCTGTACCGTCCTAGCAAAAAGTTTCAGAAAACTTCACTGAATGTTTTCCCCTGAAAGACTTTTTCCAGGTACTCTAAACAAAGAGAATGACCTAAGCTAATACATTTCACTACCAGTAACAGAGAGTGTAACATGTTGTTTAGCCTGCAGTGCATTAATAGTATCTGGTATCCAACTGATATGAGGCAACTCCTATTTCTGAACCCTGTGGCTCAATTGTTAGACTCCAGATGAAAAGATTTACAGAGCATATAGTCATTATAACACTCTCTTACCTAGATTTCAGGGCTTCCTCCACGGCTTCAGTGATAATAGTTTTGTCTCTGGTGTTAACTGATAGTATGTTCATTGACTGGACCTGTGAAAATTTCTTGTTGCCCTATTTAGCGAAGACAGATCTTAGATATCTTGCAAAACAGTAATATATGGTTGTTTGGTAAGGGATATGTTGATTTATTCATCTAAGCTTTGTAGGATGGCTATATATAATGGTGTCTTATTTTGATACGTGGAGCTGTAAACATTGACTGTTGGGCTCTGGAGTATTTCTTTTCTGCCTGGATAGTCTTTGCAGAGCTACAATCTGATAACGTGTTGTTACGTGTTAATCCACCTTGTGAGTTTTTCTGAAATTATCTAGCCCAGTTGGTTTTGACCTCTTTTCAATTTGCAAGCTTCTAAATTTTTTCCAATAAGATCATGAACCCTCTTTGCACTCTGAATTTAAGCTAATGGGTAATAGCCTTGCTTTCATTTGTTACTTTTCAGACATTGCTTGGAAATGGTCTGTTTGGAGTGGTTGCATGACAGAGGTTCAAAACCATGTGTAATTTTATGGCCAAAGGCACAAGTAGAATAACTTGGCATAATTCCACTGATTTCAAATGAAAGATCATTTGATAATATCAGCTAGAATAATGGCTAGTTTATTGTACATTAGCTGAGGGGAAGGCTTTAGTCCTCTTCTATAGCTTTCACCATTAATAAGATTGAGCTCCATTTCAATGTAATTATATCTCCTTTGGGAAATATTCCTTACTTACTACCCAGACTAGAACACTTCCAAGATCCCAAGAGGAAACTTAAAGAACTTTTACATGGGAAAACTCATCAGAAAATTCTAAAAAGTGTATTTTATGCTTGGTCTCAGATGCATCCTAGATGTCTAAGTTTTAAGATGGCTCTTCAGTCAGATAACACCTTTTATCTCAATGGTGCAGTGTAATATATGCACAATTTT
This sequence comes from Ceryle rudis, assembly GCA_033439905.1. Taxonomy (NCBI): domain Eukaryota; kingdom Metazoa; phylum Chordata; class Aves; order Coraciiformes; family Cerylidae; genus Ceryle; species Ceryle rudis. Next base: position 38,346 of record JAAGNO010017288.1, read on the forward strand.
AATATAAGTTATACAGTTAAAACCATAAGTTTTGCTTGCCTTCTCCAATCCAGAAGTTCTACTGTTAAAGTCTTGAGCAAGGTAGCAGTGGCTCTGAATAAAGTTGTGCTGATTTACACCAGGTGATCATATGCCAAATTATTATAAGATGCTTGAGGTTCTTCATGAGTCCAAAGGCTATAATATTGCTGTTTCTTCTGAAAAAGAAAAGCCCATATAGGAAGGTAGATATTAAGAGAAGTAACAATTATGTCTGAAATGTTAATAACTGACTATCTTTTCTGAAGATATTTAAAGTATTTACATTTAAAAGACAAGAAAACCTCTGAAAAAATTAGAGAAAAATGGAAGATTGTCTTTTATGCTGTTACTGCCTAGCTCACTTTACAGCTCTGTCACATGACAACGAATAACTAAAGAAAACTATTATTATGCAAACCACTCCAGCACAAAAGGGTATTACATATCTTGTACAAAAGGGTATTTCTTTAAAAAGCACAGCACATTCAGTGTTTAGGGTTTGCAGTTGAAATTCATGGCCTTGCTTGCCAATATTATCATGCAGCTGGGTATTATGCTATTGCTTTACTTTGAGGGGAAAAAAAAAAAAATCACAATAAAGATATTCAAATAGATTCATATTAAACTGTTGTATTCTCTTATGTTGCCATATCAGTTTTAATGATTTTTGGCATCTCTTCTCTAGCACAAAGGTCACAATAAACACTAGCAACAGAGAATTAGATTGCAAACAGAAAATGCCAAAACTGCATATCTTTTGACTTTAAAAATTATCACTGGAAAACAGTGTTAGGCATTATTTCAGTGTAGAAAACACCCATTTGATAGGATTGATAAAAATGTTTTTCTCTTACTTAATAGCTAGGAGACAGAAGTCCATCTTTTGGTAGAGAAGGCTTCTGACAAAATCACTTCTATCAGTGCTGTAAAGGGCTTGTTATTTAAATTTTTTATTGTCTTTCCATAAATTCTCTTTTATTTAAATAAAAGAAAATCAGCTGACCCCAAAAATTCCCAGTGAGTAAAAGATTAAATGCAGTCTCAGAAATCTTAAGCTCTTCATGACATGACTAGACTTCAAACACTAAGACTGATGAGTAAATTCCATTTAAGGTTAGGTACTTCCCGCTCCTTCTGTATGCAATCTCAGTTGATGACTATTGTGAATCATCTTAATAAGCTTCAACAATTTTTCTCAAATTCTTTAAAAGTAAAGTTTTGCAGAAAACAGTAACAAATCCTATAGTGAAATCAAACCATTTCAGAGGAACTGCTTCAACTTTTTTTTTTTTTTTAATTTGCTTATTTCTTTCTCTAACTCTTAGATAGATACATTTCTGGGTTTCCCCAGCTATGTTTTTAAGTTCTGATTTCTGATTTTGTTTTCTGATTTCTGATTTTTTTTTTGTCCCTGAGTTGCCTGAGCATTGCCATCATAAGAAGGCTGAAAGATATGTCCTCTATGGTGATGTTATGTACTGAAAAACAAAATAATAGCACAAAATGAACTTTTTTTTTTTTTTGGTAGTGGAAAAAATAAAAAAGGCTGTGTAAATAGTTGCTTAGCATGGATTAGTATAGAATCCAGTCTCGGACACTGAAAACACTATAACGTCTAAACACTAGCTCTGGGTGTACACTAGAGCTAGCAATAGAAAAGAGAGATTCAGAAAGCTATATAGCAATGAACATATAATTTGAATATATCTTAGTTTCCTTTACATGCATTGAATGTACAAGAAATGCCACTAAACACTGTCCCAATCTCACTTACACAAAACTGTTCTTTGTGATACTTTTTAAGTTAATTATAAAACAAATCCCTACCTTTTTACTCCAAATTTTTAATTACTATGTCTTGCTGCATATCAGGTAATGATGAAAGCAACCTCATCTCAACTGATGTACTCAAATATATATCAGGATCAGTGTTGAGCCAGATGTTAGCATTTGCATACCATTTTGGTCATAACTTATATATAACCATTTATTTAAATTTGCTAACATGATTAATTGTCCTGATTTTCTTTACCATTTTATCCACTACAAGTTATTAAAAAATATAGTTCCAAACTAATGTGTCAAACATACATCAAGAATAGATGTGTTTATTATGTGGCCATTAACGTGTGTGGTACTTATGCTCTCTACATCACTGCAACCTGATTAACTGAGGTTCTAGCTTTCAGAAACTGAAGGAATCAAATCTATGGGATCAGCAATACAGCTCTGTAGGTAATGTAGTATTTCCCAGAATACTGTGTTGCTCTGCTTCCACTGTGCCACTCATGGGATTATGAGAGTAGGAATTTTGTCCAAGAGGGTAACTGTGTGGAGAGCTGTGTTTCCATTCAGAGGGGAATTCTGATGCAATGAAAATTATTTTCTTTCAGCAAGGAAAAAGTGTAAAACTTCGTCATTTTCAATAACAAAAGTGAATTTTAAAATGTGAGTCAGAGTAACTGAAAGGCTGCTTTTGGCTGTTCCAATGATAGAATTCTATGCAAATAATGGAACTGCATAATTGAAGTGCCCTGATATTATTTGTACTATAACAATCTTGCAAAATTAATTTTCAGATAAATTCATTTAAACATTTATTGATGTTTGCTTTACTTTAAAAAGCAATAACATCGGAAAGTTAAGCTTTGACTTCGTGCTAGTGGCACTAGGACAAGTGGTACTACCAACCACTTCATATAAGTGGCACTTGTAGCAGCTCAGAGAAAGCATCTACAGGAGCATAATCACTTATCTTCTCTTCATGGATTACTGCATCATCTCCAAAATATTTATCAAATAACTTTCAGGATTAATATTTTCGTTGTGATACAACATCTTCCTCCTCAGGCTCAACATTCCTAGTTGTCATTGCTCCCAAAACCTTGTATTTCTTAAATGGAGAAGAGATGCAGTAGGATCCTGTTATTTAGATTGATAAGGAATCAGAAGTCTAAACAAAAACCTGTACCAAATACACAAAATAGTTAGTCTTCACTGCTTTCCTTTCAGGCTCCCAGATTAGTTCTGATTTGCTTGGCTGTAGCAAAGGAGGGGTTTTATTACTATGTTTTCAAGCATTCTTCCATTTTAATGACACGAAGCCAGTCAGGTCCTATGGCAGAATTTGACCATTTGTGAAACTGTAGTGTGATGGCTTTCTAATTTAAAATTGACCATAAGCTTAAAATCAGGGCGCTTAAATGAACTGCACAAGTTTTCCTGCATTAAACCATCAGCATGGCTTCAGAACAAGGTTTCAAAATAGCACTATCTAAAAAACCAACAAGATTTTTAGAGGTTCTCCTTTTTCCTGTTTGTAAATCCTTAGTCTTTGCATTAATATTTTCTCAGACAGGAAAACAATAACAATTGATTTACATGGACAAAAGCAGCTTTTTTTAGTTTTCAATCCAGCTTCCTCTGACATCTCATTGATGTCCAAAGTTCAACTTCTTCCAAGAAAGGTTTCTTCAGGATTAATAGCCTTCAGCATCAAATAATTGAGTGTTACAGCCATTACCAGTGCTATAACTAACGCTGTATCAGCATTTCCACATAAACTCTTATTTTCAGAGATTTACAGCCTGGCTACAAAATTGTATTTTTATGTTGAAACTTGGCAAAAAAAGTTCAGTCTGGGAGTGATTTTACTTTTTATTTTGAGAAAGCTGCACAACTCTGTGGGTGTTTTTATACTAAAGTTCTGAACAAGACTTCGACTTGCTGTCTACATCCCATTGGTGCCTTGGAGAAATCCCAGCCTGACTTTCTAAGACTGCAGATCCACATCTGATAAATTATGGAAAGGCAGTGTAAAAGGGTATTTTAAAAATGGTTATTCCCTATGTTAAAGGTTCTCAGATTGGATCTGGTCATTGCTTCTTTGGAGGACATTTCAATCACTTGAAAATTATAATAATTTTCAGAAGATTTTAGCCAGACAGACTAACATGAGATAGACAAAGTGCTCTGAAGTAACAGAGAGGTCTGAACATTTATGTTAGCATTTTAATGCAGAGTAAATGGGGAGCCTGCTGGCCCTTCAGCTGCTAGAAGTGGTGATGGTTGGGGGATAAAAATCTTGTATAGAGGAGGCCCAAGAAAACCCAAGGTGAGGAGTTTGGGTAAACTGTGGTCTCCTGCCTCTTCCCGATCCATGACAGTTCTTTGAAGACTGGGGCTGAGTGCCAGGAGGGACAGGTGAGGGAGAAAAGGAGTCAGGCACCTTTCTTTCCAGCATCCTGAAATAAAATCTTCACCAAAATTAGAGATGCTTAGATCAAAACCAGCAAAAGTACTTACACGCTCTGCTTTGCACAAACACCTTCATGGTTTGGAGGCACCATATGGAGAGAAAGACGACAGAGATGCCATGAAGTTTTCTGTTTCCTCTGTAAAGGGTCCTAAGTCATTGCCGCTGGAGACAGGAATTCTACCATGACACAATATGCAAATATGTTCAAGGATACAGGCTAAAAATGTAATTGCTTCAAAGAAAAATGTTCTCAGATAAGATAATAACGACTGGGTCAATACAATAGTTCCCATGACTACTCATTCATTCCACAACAGAAATTGGAACAAACCAGAGAGAATACCCTGCCCCAGTTCCAACAAAATCGGTCACTAATATTAAAAGTGTCCCACCAGTCTTTCCTCACAAGTATAGGACAATTCCTAATGCCTGTGTGCAGCAGCAGGACCACTGTTTCACTTATCCAATACAAATAATACCTTATCAATAACTTGCTACATGAACAAAAAGGCCAAGCTACCCTCTGGACCACCAACTTGTCTCAGACATGTGACTATCACAGTGGCTCTGCAATCCAGACACACTTAAACTCATTTTAGTCTGTTTCCACGCAGAAAAATATTGGTCCCCAAAAACAGCAAGGCAACATCCTCTGAAAATGAGGCTCTGGTAAGCATGCAGAACTGGTGGTGCTGCTTCTGTGTAGGAAATACCAACCTTCGTATCTTTGGCATTGCTCCATTTGAATCTGATCCAGAAATCTTTATTGGGAACAGCTCATTATAACTAGACAAATTCAGTCCAAACTCCAAAACTTCTTTTGAAGGCATAATGTCAGGGGAACCTCAGAGACAGGATTAGAACAAAGATAATGAGGTAGCTTTGCAGATGTCTGAAAAAGCTCTTTCCAAATGTGAGGAATGGCATGGGGTAAAGCTTGAAACTGAGAGACTGAAATTCTAAGAAGTAGATGGAGGAGGCTGGCATCATGGGCTAATCAGTGAGAGAAGTGATTTCTTGATCCTGAATGGGAGATGATAGGTAGGATGAAGTGAAGCCATGAATGGCTTTGAAAGTGAAGACAAGCTGCTTATACCTGATAGAAAAGGAGTGTTATATTTGACAGTCAAAGAGATGGACTAGTAAAATGATCGCTGCAATGCTGGAAAATCAACAGAGCTTTATGATAATTTACATATATTACATATTCTTGTAAAATAATAATAATCACTAAGATCTATAACACATTTCCATAAAGACAATTGTTTTTAACATATTTTTTTAAAAAACTGAAGAACGTTGCATAGGAAAGGGGTTATTTTGTTGGATATTTCTAGTAAGATTGTTTCACGCCAGCATTTTCACTACAATATTGTTGTAAAATTTCTAGTTTTATAAAAGAAAAAAATTAATACTTAGCTAAAAGTCCTTTTTATATGTTTTTGGTGTGTGTGGTTTTTTTTTTTTTTTTCTTTTGGATAAAATTTTTCATTTAAATACAGTACTTGAGGGCATTCAGTGCTTGTATCTATGGCAATTATATAATGTCTTACCTGGTGGTCTTGGTTTATTCCTCTCTGGGCTCTTGTAGCAGAAGAGAGGTTGTCCATTACAACTTGAAGACAACTCTGGAAAGTCAGTGTGCTGAATAACACACAAGTCACTAAACATACCACTTCCTAGACATACAGATTTAACAACACTTCTCCACTTTGTTTGGAACAGTATTATGTTATAGCAATTCTAGCTGTATTACATAAGAAATTTGTTTTATTCCATGTTGCATCATATTCTTCATTTCCCCTGTGCAGAGACTGACTGCTGCATACACATTCTACCAGGGCAAGGCTTTTCCTATTAATAGACAACTTGGCTTCGCAAGCTGAGATGAACGAACGGGGTTTTGAGTGCCTGCCTAATTTAAACAGACCGTATGTCATAAACTATAGTATTCTGTTAGTAAAGAATAGAATGAAGAATGATTGAGAGGAAAAATATCTTCCTATCTGAAACTCAAATTTTCAAAGATAATTATTTAGGTGTTCTCAGAGATATTTACTTATTCTATGCATCATATAAAGATATGCACATTTCTAATATATTCTTAATAGAGGTGTCCTCTCAGGAAAACTTCTTAGGAACTTCTGAACTTTACCACCAAACAAATAGCAAGGTACTGATCCTGATACTCCCCATCCCTGGAACTGCCTTTAAAGTGTGGCCAGCTTCACATTTTTCTGGTTTGGCTTTCCAACTTGTAAAAACTGGAAAACAGTTGTTTACTATTTATTTAGTGTCTCATGATTGTAGGATATTGCAAACTTTCCTCTGTTGATAGTAAAATACACTAGTGGATTAATTTTATTTTTTTAAAAGCTAATTATATTAATTCCTATTATTGTTTAACCAGACCATTTCTGCTGCACAGCTGAAAGAAATGTGCTCTTTGAGACTCTTTGAGTGGTTATATAATCAGCATTCCTAACAAATATTTGACTGATTAGAGCTAGCAATCATATTTTCCTGGCAGGTTGTCCAGTGCTGAGTGCAAACAGAGTCAGAGAGCTAGAAAATGTAAAAATCTGCACTTTAATTTATGTACTCCCACTCACCTCGTGTTTCTACTGTATTTATTCCTTCTTTTCTTTGTCTTTCTCTAAATATTTATTAAAATGTAATATTGCCAGGTCATTTAATTCAGGTTAGGGAATGGATAAAACCATGGTGAGCAGACAGGCATACATGCTTGCACTTTAGTATGGTTTTAGGATGTACCATTCTGTACTTCCAGTTTAAGTCCAATTTACGATCCAAATTCACAGTCAAAGGTTTATGCTGGTATGAAAAACAGAAAAGGAAGAAATTTCATAGCTAACACAACTTCACTGTTTTCTTCTTACACGACTTGTGACCAAAAGCAGCAGACTAGATTTAGTGTCTCAAAGGAAAAAGAAACACCTTTAGCCTTAGAGAGAAAAATTTGTTGGGAATGAAGAAGAATTTGTGTGCATATTTTAACCAGTGATCATTTGGCTGCCTTATAAGTCTACAATACTCAATATTTCCTGCAGTTCGGACACTCAAAAAGCAGAAATTAATAAAATGTAACAAATAAAACCCACACATGGGGGGAAAAAGTTCTTTACAATCAATCACTCACAGTTGCAAATACTATAGAGGATCCTCATCTTTATTTTCTGCTTAATTTAGTTAGTAACATAAACTCAAAGGTGATGTCTAAAATCAAAGGAGAACAGCAGCTATGGCAATAGGGAATAAGGTTGATTTTAATGAACAGCTAAAGTTATGCAATACACAACTCTGTGATGTGGCACACTCTTAAAGAAAACAATTCATGGCCCTAGTCCTATAAACTTTTTGGTGCTTTATGCCTGTGGAGATGTCTGTGAGGACCATACCTCTGTGTGGTATCTAAGAGGAAGAAAATAAACACTGGAGTCCCCCAGGGATCAGTTCTGGGTCCAGTGCTGTTCAGCATCTTTATCAACAGCCTTGATGATGGGAGAATGCCTTCTCAGCAAGACTGCTGATGACAGGAAACTGGGAGGATTGGCTCATTCACCTGAAGGCTCTGTGGCAAGTCAGCAAGATCTGGACAGGTTGGAGAGCTGGGCAAAGAGGAACCTAGTGAGGTTTAACATGAGCAAGTGCAGAGTCCTGCACCTGGGAAGGAACAATAAAATGCACCAGTACAGGTTAGGAGGTGATCTACTACAAAGAAGCTCCTTGGAAAAGTCCTTGGAGTCCTGATAGACAACAAGTTATCCATGGGACAACAATGTGCCCTTGTGGCCAAGAAGGCCAATGGTATCCTGGGGTGCATACAGAAGAGTGTGTCCAGCAGATCAAGGGAGGTTCTCCCCCTGTACTCTGCCCTAGTGAGACCTCACCTGGTTTTTTGAGTCCAGTGCTGGGCTCCCTAGTTCAAGAGAGACAGAGATCTACTTGAGAGAGTCCAGAGAAGGGCTATGAAGATCATGAAGGGGCTGGAACACCTGCCCTACCAGGAAAGACAGACACCTGGAGCTTTTTAGTTGGGAGAGGAGAAGACTGAGAGGGGATCTAGTTAATATCTGTAAGTACATAAAGGATGGACATCAAGAAGGCAGGGACATCTTTTCACTTGTGCATTGTGATAGGACAAGGGGCAATGGATTTACGCTCAAGTACAGGAAGTTCCACCTCAACACGAGGAAGAACTTCTTTACTATAAGAGTTGTAGAGCATTGGAATAACGGCTGTGGAGACTCCTTCTCTGGAGACTTTCAAGACCTGTGTGGATGCATTTCTGTGTGATCTACTCTAGTTTTGGCCTGCTCTGGCAGGGGTGTTGGACTCGATGATCTTCAGAGGTCCCTTCCAACTCCTAACATTCTGTGATATGAAACATCACCTTTGATTGTAAATTAGATGGGTCTGTCAATCCTGCCATGTTTCATGGTAATGCATCACCCTACCGTAATTATCTGTGAATTTCTGGCCATTTGGCTGTTTTGCAACTCACCAAAATGGTAGAGTCACATTATATTCAAAGCAGAGTTAGGGGCCAGGAGTCTGACACTTTGCTGGCATGGTAATCTGTAGCATTTACATATAGGTTAATCTGCACCTGTGGCATCAATCCTGTGTATTTGGGCCACACTGTCCGTGGTATTTGCAAAAAGAAAGTTAGGTATTTTGGTATTTCAGTTTTAAAATACCAAGAAAAAAGCCTTTTTGTTTTATGTTTTCTCTTTCATCTAGGCTAGTGGAGAACCAAGGAACCATGTTTGGTACATGTCACTAACAACATTTTAGAAGTTTCCTTAGGAGTCTAGCAAACCAGGGCCTGGAGTTGTACTGCTGAATTTGCTTCAGCTTGCTCAATGCAAAAGAAAAACCGAAAACTCCAGCTTTGACTAACTGCGTGTTCCCTTTGAAAAAAGAATTGTGATTGTTGGCAGAGGAAGGAAAGAGCTGGGACAAAACGCAAGAAGGAAGAAGTTGTTTTTTTCTTTCTACCAGCCAGCTCCTTAATGTTTGCCACCAAGATTATAACTCTAATTTACAAGATAAACATAAATCTATTTATATATTATATAAATTTAATTTAAATTACAGAAAATTACATGTCTTTTGGGTTGAAATCTTTGAATATTCAGAGAAGGGAAAATGAGAGAAATATACATATGAGCCAAAGGTCATGATGTCAACAGAAAAAGCCACAGTCAGAAATAAAAAAGTTTCTGTTCACATTTAACATATTTTTGACTCAGTATATATTTATTCCCTTTATAATGTTATCTTTTATTACTGAGATATGGTTGAGATCTACAAAGACTTAGGTCCACAACTTAGGTGTTTCAATGTCTAAATATGTAAACATATCAAAAATGTATTCTTGAAAATCAAAGTGAGGAAGGCCTCCTTGTAGTCATTCTTGAATAACTTATTTTGTATTTATCTAGGGCCAAAAGATGTCAAAATGAAAGAATTATCCTAAGAAATTTGTTATTTTCCCCAATTATTTAATATAACAGCTCTTAAGACTCATAATGATGGTATAAATGTTGATGTTATGAGCTAAGTTGTGAGGAAGTTTTCTGAAGCAACATTTACTGCCACAGATATTATAAAAAAATGTTGAATATATCAATACTATTTTCTAAAGACCAGATGAAAGATATAAATACTTGTTTAATTAATAAAAAAGAAATTAGACAAGGACAGCCCATTACAAAACTTAGACACTTAATAAAAACTTCTTTAAAAAATGTCTTATTTATGTAACTTTTCTGGAAGAAAAGAAGGAAAAAAATTGTTTGCAAACATAAAAAAAAAAGAAAAAAATAATTTGCATTACTTTTTTATTGTCACATTATAGGTACAAGTCTCACCACAAAGAAAAGCAAGAATTCAGACTCTTGCATAAACAGTATCTAAGGCAATGTGACCCTTTGTGAGATTCCAAGAATCACTTTTATGCTGAAAATGGAAAGAAACCACTTCTGCAAAAGATGTCCTTCATATAAGACTTCTAGAACAGTAACTTTATGATACAACACAGGGTGGGAACACAGTTTAAGAAATCTGTAGCAAATTTAGCAAGACGTAGAAGCTCATCAGTAAGGAGGCTATTTGACTTGGTTTACATTGATGTCATGTCTTATATTTATTGGAAGAATAATACCTTCTATGCATTAGGTTAAAATTCAATCTTCCATTTTTTTTTACTACATGATTATGATACTGATTCTAAACCAAATCTTTTCTCTGACACTAAGGAACATAGGGGGAGTAATGGGCGCACGCCTAGAAATATAATGTGAAAAAATTGTGCAAATAAAAAGAGTGAACTTCAGAAAATGAAACAGTGTTTCAAATAAAATAAAAATCATTAAGACATGAACTTCACAAGGCTTTACATTTTACTTCTTCAAAGTACTTTTATAATTTATTAAATTCATATTTAGGTTCAGTCAGGGACAGAGTCATGGTGAATCTTAATGGAACTACACCTATCAGTACCAGCTGAGAACAATGCCATGGGTGAACTAGTAAATTCCTGTCTGGAGAACTGACTATGATCAAGGAAAGGAGAATTACAAGGAGAAAATAGAATCACAGTAGTGTTAAGTAGCAGGGCCTGTGATTCACACTCTGTTCTTAATTTAGAAGTAGTACAATAGTAGCACTTTGGGGATATTTCCTGAAATATTCATCTAGACATATTTTAACACCTCCATAAATAGGGACTTAATTTTTTTATTTTGAAAAGTAACTATTTAGTTAACTTTTGTTTATGTTTTTGGAGCTATAGGTGAGCATACTCTTGCGACATGTTGCCTCTGTTTTTTCTTTTATTGCTGACAACAAACTATAGGTACTAAAAAACCATTGCTCTACTTTCTGTAGGGGGCAGTCTGATCAAAGTTTTTATTTTGTTTTCTAGTAGGAAAAACATTGGGAATAACTGTTTTGCCAAACCAACGTGTATATCATTAATGATCAACATCCAAAATGTTTTCAGTGCTGGTTAACTAGAATTATTTTTAAATATGTCTAGTGGAGTATTCAGAATGAATCATGTAGAAATGAATATTTATGTTCCCTCTGACCTCAAACATTTGTGGCCTTGTACAAGGTCACATAAGGAGACTATGGAAAGCTTCCACATAACTTACTTGATAATTTCTCTCTCCAGTTCAGCAAGCTGTGTATGTGAAATACACCACGTGGGTTTTGGTGCATTCAGAAGCACATTAAGTTCTCAAAAAATTAATTTTATAGCTATTTAATAGTGAATGGCGATAACTGAAAATATATAAGGAATGTTGGTGCAGGGAGACAAATTGCAAGGAATATAATTTTGCTGCTGCTACTGGGGTTATTTTTAAATCTGGCAACGATTCTGTCACCATTACACACCCTGTTTTTCCTCAAAAGGTATTCTGAACACTGCATAAAATTCCCAATCCAAAACTAAGAATTTCAGAAAAAATAAAATGTAAAAGCAGACGTCTGGGTTCTTGAAATCTTTCTTAGATCTCTTAAAATTATTTTTCCAGAGTTACTGTCTTCTGCTTTCCAGACATATTTCAAGTCTTAAAAACATTTCTTACGTAGATAAAAATGCACATATTAAAAAGCATGATTCAGATCAGAGAATCAATGAGTCAGTAATATATGCAGCAACATAATAAAGCAAATGACAGAAAAAACTGACATGGCAGATTATGGATTTCCTTAAAGCCTGAATAAGAGAAACTCAGATTACACTAAGTATTATGTTTCATACAGGGAGTTATTTTTTCACTTGAAAATGTGGACTAGTAGGCAGAACCTAGAATGATGAAAGTGCAGTACCCAAGAACCACAGATATCTCTGGAATTGTATGCAGTTTTTAGTTAAAAAAAAATAAAAATCAGAACTTTCTAGCACTACAGTGCTTTTCAAAGGACAGACTGAAAAAAAAACCTGTTCTACTGCAGAATGAGTCTTCAAATACATGACTTTTTCTAGAGTGAGAATAGTACTGGAAGGAACATTTTTTGGATCTATGAAACATTATGAACAATATAAAAAAAATTATATTGGTTGGAAAAAATTAGATGGGTGTGGAAAAGAAAGGAAAACATCAATTCACCTGTGTTAGCTTCGAGGACAAACATGAAGGCCATTATTTATTAGGTTCCATTATGAATTTTCACTTGCTCTGTTGACCTGAGGGTGAGTTACAAATGACTTGTTTCAGGGAAAGCATTTTTATGACTGCAGAAAATAACAAACTACAAACATTCAAACCCATGTAAGATGCCTCATATCTATTAAAAATACTTTTTTCTTACATGTTTATAAGGTCTATGTCTATCCACTATCCAACTGTATTAGGACTCTCATTTATGTTCTTGCTACATCATGTATCCTTGTTGATGTCTGTTATTCTCCATCAGTATAAATAATTGCAAATTCAGTATAAATAATAACAACTTGAGGCTTTATTTGGCATTAACTTTTCATTTCTAAGAAGAATATTGTGAAATGTTGACCTCCTAGAATCCTTACTTCTTCCCCTTGATTTTCTCCTGCCTTCAGCATGAATTTATGTTACATGTCTTCACAGAATCATAATATAAAATGTTAGTGCTCCTATAGGATGATCCTCTCTACAGCAGTTCTCTGGAACTCCCAGGTAGATATTACTGAGTCTCCCTTTTTAGAATTCCTTTTAGAGAAGTCTTACAGATTTGTAGACGTGAGATTTTTAGAAAAGGTTACTGAATTTAGGAAAATATACTAATCTTCTAAAATTGGGTCATTTCACTGAAATATGCTTGTTATAGAGTTATCAGATCCATCTTCCAGGAAAATTGTCAGATCTCAGTAACAGCACTTAGTCACTATTTCACAGCATGACTCCCACTGTTAATCATCATCAGTAAAACTAGGGCTTGCCTGTTTGATCCTTCTAGAGAAGTTATTAAACTATGTCACTTCAGCTGAGCAATATATTAGTGAGGAAATACTGCAAAATTAAACGAAATGTTTCTAAATGAAAGATTTTAATGTACTAGAAGAAAGGTTCTAAATCAAAAAGAATGGCCCAAAAATCAAGTCAAAAGGTACACTCATTGATTATCCATTCCTGCCTATCTTCAACATGGAACAAACAGTAATCAGCATAAAAGGCTGAAGACCTACCTGAAAACAGAAAGGGCAACATCAACATTGTGGGATGCTAAGGAATGTGATTTGTCAATTAATGCTCTTATCTTCCATAGTCTAATTGAGAGCTTGCATGAATAGTTAATGGGTGAGAATGGATAGCAGGGAAAGGCAAGTCAAGATCTGTCACAGCGGGATGGCTTGCTGCCAGATAGTGTTAGGCAAGGCAGTGGTGGCTCGGCTGCCACGGCTCCCCATGCAAGCTGGCTGCATCTGTGAGGATGGAGCAGCGTGCCCTAAGGCAAAAATCTACCCAGCTGATGAAAACATGGAAGGGTGGCTTGTGCTTTTTGTAAGACATTTTCACATTGTTAGCTTTAATGAGGCAGTACACAGTACTCCATGCATGTCTTCACAGAGCCTTGCCCTTTGTGCCCTATTGGAGTACATAATTTCAGGCTCTTGACCCTACAGACTCTCTAACACTACATCTCCCCTTTCCTAATCCTGAACAGATCCAGGATTTTGGCATGGCTCTCAGACAAGCAGATGGGCTACCAAAGGGCTACTGCAAAATGATAATTGTTTTGATTCTGGAACAAACAAGACAGAGCAGAGGAAAGGAAAGGGGAAAGGGGAAAGGGGAAAAGGGAAAGGGGAAAGGGGAAAGGGGAAAGGGGAAAGGGGAAAGGGGAAAGGGGAA
>JAAGNO010017288.1:52593-79082 GCA_033439905.1 Ceryle rudis
GGGGAAAGGGGAAAGGGGAAAGGGGAAAGGGGAAAGGGGAAAGGGGAAAGGGGAAAGGGGAAAGGGGAAAGGGGAAAAGGGAAAGGGGAAAGGGAAGGGATTCAGCTGAACACTAAAATTGAACAGAAGCAACATCTAATCAAAGTGTCTAGAGTAGGAAAGAAAGGTAAAACTGTCTGAAGTATGTGCAAAGCAGTTTGGGAAGGCACTGTAAAACATCTAAATAGTTTGCAATCTGAAGAGTGTCACACAAATGTCTCTGTGAAGCAGCCAGCAATGAAATAAACCTACTGTATCAAACTGAAATAAGGACAAAATAATCATACTGTGTAGTCAGTCCCTAAATAAGGTAAAGTAGGTGCCACAGGAAACAAGACTGAATTAATTTGCAAACCATGTTGCTGTCAGTTAGGCAATGTATTAGTATGTTATAAGCAAATATGTTGCTACACACAAATTATCTATTAAAAGATACTGAATAAAAGCATAACACAGTTTTGTTATTTGTGTTATTAATTTCTAATATATGAGGTTTTATGTTTGTGGGTCTATAATAAATAAGAAAGGAAAGAATTATGGTAGCGTTACAAAAGTATTTCAATTAAGTTTTTATCGTTACATCTTAAAACATGGAAGTCCTGTCCTTTAACCAGAATTAGATAATTACCTTGTCATTTATGGCATATTCTTTGTTTTTAAGAAATACATGATGCTTGTTTAAATGGACTTTAGAAATAATTAATAGACACTTTTTTTTTTGTTAAATGGAACTGTGATTTGTTATGTGTACTGCTAAAGGACGTAGTTACTAAGACACTAGTTAAATAATTGGAAGTTGATTGCATATGTAAATGGATGGAGACTGCTTTTTGTCATGAATTTCTGCAGTTTTTAAAGATTCCAGTGAAATATTCTGAATGTTGATCAGACAGAAGCTGTATGTATTTAAACAGATAGATCTTAATCTTGAAGAGAGATAAAAATAAGATAAACTACAATTAAAATTAGCTGGGGAGATTTTATGTGACTATGACCCTCCTCCGCAGCTTTTAAGTTTTAAGCTAAAAAATATTTCTTTTTTTTTCTAGTGATATTCATGGTAGAAGGCACAGGAATTCTCAGAAAGAGAGACCAGTATATAACAGTTTTCTCCTCATTCCTTTCCTCTCTTCAGGTGAGTGCCTTAAACAGTAAACCCTAGAGTCATGTTCCTTCTTGCTTGCTCCCATCTGTCTGTTTCCTTCTTGCAAGCCCCACTCAGTATTTAAAGAAATAAAAAGTCATAACCACAAATACTGAGGACAACCCTTCGTAGCCTGAAAAGATGAAAGGTCCTTCCTTACAGCTTTAACTTAAGCCATAATTGTAAACTTCCAAAGTGTTAAAGGGAAAATACTTGTTTTTTCTTCCACAAGTTTTCCTATATGTAGACATTTTTTCCTCTCCTTAGGTGTTCAAAACCAGAAACACAAGGAAAAAAAAGCCCAAATACTTTTTCCTGTACTAGCATTTACATTTCATTTACTATATTTGCATTGGGCATGTTTAGACATGTCTTTTTTTTTTTAAAAAGTTTTCCAAGTTCATCTAGAGCAACAATGTTCAGATGTTGCATCAGTTCAACACTAGGTGAAAAAATAACTAAAATCTGACAGACCTTTTTATCACTTGATTAGATACTTAAAGTTGGGGTAGCTGATCTAATTAATAACAAAATTATTTAAATATTTTCCACCTATTTTCCTGTGTGTTGTCAAAGAAATTTCTAGGGGCAGTAGTTGAAGATGGTTCAGTTTTGAATGTGTTGAGTTCAAGTTTAATAATACAGTAACACTCATCAATAAATCATTATTTTTTAGGAATAGCTGTTGCAAATTTAAAGCTTAATAATTTAAAGTTTTAATATGTTTACTAAAAATAGTTTAAATAATTTTAACATATCTAATACATTAATATTTGCTTCCATATATGTTTCTGGAATTAAATATTACAACAGAATAAATATTAAACTTTATTTTATATACTATTCCAGACAACTTTGTCTCTATCCCTTGTGAATAAATTGCAAGGAAATTGCATGGATGCTGTTTCCTTTTATAGGGTTACAGCATAAACAAGGATCTGATCACAGTGGTTAAAGGGATTCTAAAAGTCACAATGAACACTACAACTGGGCGTGAGATTAATTGGTAGATCAGCCACACACTGGCTCCATAGGTGAGCAGAAGTAAACTTCCAGCAGCAAGACAAAAGTACACTACCTCTAGCAACTAAATCAGGATGATTCTAATACCAGTTGTTTTGGCAGCAATACCAAATGCTGCCAAGAGGTGCCAAGGACAACTGGGACTCATGAGCTTGGCCTCCTGTTAGTACCAACACACTAAAACAAAAGATGGCATGCACCAAGCAGAGTAAAGGAAAAGAAATATTCTTCCTCCCATTTCACAGAGAATGTGCAATCTGTGGGAGAAGCTGCCTGCTTCTGCTTGCAGTGAATGCAGCAATAGCAGCTGCTTTTAGTAGCCAAACTAGATGTAGAATAGCAGTGTGCCACAGACATCTCCTAAATGACTTTCTTAAGCAGGGACAGAAAAGGAAACTGGTCAGATGGTCTCCAAAGCCACCACCTTCACCACAGCTCACTTTCCATCGCCCAATTGTGTCTCCTCCCACTGCCCCTCTCCCTCTATGGCCGTGCTGTCCAAGGAGATTCACACAAGACCAAGAGAAAATGGACTTTGTTGAAAGACTATCCTGTACAATTCCTTCTGTTTTTCTCACTTTTGGGTCACAGGAGTGGTGTGCTCTAAGTTCTGCTTTTATCAAGTTTATCACTTTCAGTCATCCTCTATTAAACCCAGCAGCATTCCTTTAAACTACTGCATGACATTTCCTACCAGTTGCTTTATACTGCACTGTGTGAAATAATACAGATATTATACGTAACCTGGAATTGCAGATAATTGGATAACATCCCCAGAAGTCAATGAAAAAAAATATCACACTTGTAAGTCTTTTTGGATATGAAGAGACTGGTTCTACTGTCTTACTTTAGTAAGGTTATAATACATCTATATACATATAGTCATGGATATAACAGTAGCAGATCTTAGTGATAGGCATTGTAATTCAAAATTATAGCATCACTGTCACTTTGGAACTCTGGATGAAAAATATCAAAGACGATACTTGCACTCTATGATGAAGTAGTGAACATATACAATTCATTCCATGGTTCACATCTAGAACAGTGCCTGTCAGAAGGTGGAATCTGATTTTGGCTAAGTACAAAATCCACTTTTTTCTTTTTGTGCTTTTTAGGCATACCAAATCATAGCATGGAGTCCATTGGGAGCTGTGTTGTTCTGTGAGAACCATGCAAAAAGAAAACATTCGTGTCCTCGGGGTGGAGCCCTCAGGAATGTGGGGGTGGATTTCCTCCTCATTATTTCAGGACTGATCACTTCATATAAAAGAGACCAGACCTCTATCCTTGTCTCTTTCTCTCCCTCTTGATAGTGTGCATTTGCTTGGGACAGAGAGGGAAATGCAAGTGTTTCTAATTTTTATGCTGCTTAGATAGATTGTGAAGTGGCTGTCAGCTGGAATTTGAGGTTCTCTTTTATCTGACTAAATGACAGTTAAGGGATAAGCTGCGGGGACCAGACAGACACTTTCTCTGACTCTGATGTGCTCAGAAGATCCCTGTAGGCTGGCTAAGTCCACAGTCACTGCAATGTAATGGGTATCGGCCTAGTTCATGTGCCTTAACTCCTTTTGTCTTGGGCACCATTGCTGCTGCAGCATCCTCTTGGAGACTTTCAGCAACCAGAACATGTAAGAGTAGTTGATCTGGACAGACCCACTGAAGCAGATCTCTTTGCACCCTCCCTCCTTCCCTTACCCTAAATACACTTAGAACAGAAAGTCCTTTGTATGTAGCCTAGGCTTTATGTTATTTAAATTTTAAACAACTACAAATAAATTTCAAACAAATACAAATTTTCAATTCCATCATTTAAAAGAAAAACATGATTGTCATGAACTGACCATCAGCAATTCAATGCTTTTGATTCCTAGGGGAAAATTCACTTAAACACATCGTTCTTAACCAGCATTTCTTTCTCTACACTTTAATGTCTTGGTCATAAAACATCTACTAGAGAGGATACAGGTGCTATAGATGATTGCCTGTATAAACACAAATAGGCAGGAGCCTGAACATTATGTTTATTGGCTTTGCTGTTTATCCTTTAGGCTAAGGTTGTAGGCATTAACCTAGCCACTTCCTAGGTTTATTTTAAAAGGAAAAATAAAACACACGTCTAGTAATGCTAAAATTTAAATGATTCCAGGTGTGATGTTCACTGATCATTCAGTTAGGCTCTTGTTAAAGCTTCTGTACGAGATTTCATTTACTCTATTTCTGTGTGTCATTGGTGACTTACCTAAGCTATTTGAATGATGGGTGCGGATCTGAAGGAACCTTCCCTAATACCTTCTGAAAAGCATGAGACCTGCACAACTGGCAGCCAAGTAAGTGCCTTCACATAACACTGGTACAATATGTGTTCAGCTGCTCCATCAGTTTTGACATTAGTTGTCAGGAGAGGCTCTGGCTCTGCAAGGGAAGATAAAACAGGGGACTGGAGAGGGGACCAGAGTCAGCAAAGGCAAAACCAAGAGGGATGGGCCCAGGTCGTGTTGAAAGAGGACACTGCAGTGCCTAGGAGGACAGAGACATAGATATGAGTTTGTGGAAGAGAGGGAAAAGGATGTGTTAGCAAAGGACTGTAAGGAATATCAGGCAAGACAGATCTCCTTCCTTTCCCTGAACCTCCTCAGTAAGTTGCTCAGCTGTGTAACAATGATGGCTCAGCAACAGTGACCAGGTGATAAAGGGCTGGGGGTGCAAGAGATGGGCTATATAGCAAGAAACTGGAGACATCTGTCTTTACCAGGAGAGTGGAAGCAACAGAAACCTGGTCTTGACTTGAGCAGTTGAGCTATTTGCAGTAGAAAGGCAAGTGCTTTGCAGATGAACACATGGGAAGAAAACATAGGCATTAAGGGAAAGAAATGGGATCAACATATTTGAAGGGTGTGGGAACTGCAGCACATATTGATAGATCTCTTAATGGTTAATTAATTAATCTGGTTTATGCATGCTTGGATTAGATATTTGGAGATCATTTAGCAACCTACAAAATCATACTCTTTTCAGCAAAACTCATACTGCCTATGTAGGAAGCAGGCTGGCAGCCTTGCCAGTGTTACTTGTTTGGCGGCAGGTTCCACCAGAGGTTGCATTGAGCAATCATCATCATGTAAGAGAACTGTATCTGAATGTTGGAGAAAGAGAGCAGAACATGGAAAATATCACAGGAAAGAGCAAGCATTTTAGAGAAGGCAAAAATTATGGGGTCCACAAAACCATGAATAATAGTGACATTTTATTTTCTTTGTATAAATGACTTTAAGACTAAGGCACTTCTATCATGTTCCCCAGAGCTGTATTAATTTTCCAGTTCTGCCACCAGCTTTCAATGTACTTTTGCAAGCCACTTAATCTTGGAGAATATATAAAATATATATGTTATTAGCTTCTAGAAATAAAAATATGATTGCCAGAGTCCTCTCCTCACAAATTCAAACCCCATGACCTTCCTGAAAGTAAATCTCTTTTTCAGATTTCATTATTCTGAAAAGCACTGAGCACAGCCTAAAATCCACCCCAGCCCCCCCTTCAGATGCATAGGACCATCTCATCCACAGAACTCACGTCAATGCAGGAATGGTGCTTATAACACACTGGTTTGCTACTTTCACTCTAGTGGACAGAGCCTCCCCTAAAACAAAAAGGGTAAAAGCAAGTTGCATTTCCTTAGCTGTGGCTAAGCCATGCAACATAAACAGAGATCATTTTTGTCACTGCTTTTCATTTATCCCTAAGAAAAATACTGCCTGGTTATATTTAGCATTCTGGACCAGTCACAAGAAGGGGCACTGGGCAGGCTTTGTTTCTTCAAGCAATCTGCTGGTCACACCATCTTGGGCAAATCAGCCCAAATGCGTAGCCATTAATTGGCTGTGTAGCAAATTCTTTGGGTTTGCTTCTTTTTTTAGAGGTCAGTAAAAGTAGTTTTCTTTGTTCACCTACAGAAAACCAATACCTAGCAAGACACTCAGCTCAGCCAGAACAGAGCATGCCTGGCAGGTCTTTTGGTCCCATCTCAGAGTTCTCCAGAGAGCTGCCCACCTCCCAGGCCAGAGCTCCTGCACAGCTAGCTCTGCAGTCAGAGGTCAAAAGCTGGGCACAAGCTTTGTCCCTTTATCACTTCTCTCCAGCACATCTGTTCAACCATATAGGCTACAGGTTTAGGTTACCTCCCATACATTGATGTTCCTCAGGCTTGCAGCTCCTTAGCAGGAGGATTCCTCATTGTTTATATCAGCATATTTCTCCCACAAGAAGGGCCATCATTGCTACAGTTTAAGGGGTTCACCTGTAAAAACAAAACAAAGCCTATTGAGAGGTTAGAGAACTTCAAGAACAGAGAAAAAAGCAGACGTTTTTCTTTTTAGGTTAAGATAAGAATCATATTTTTACTTTCAGGAAATTAGTTGAATTTCTAAATACCAAAGAACAGTATGAATATTTTTCTGACCAAAGACAAGCTAAATATCATTCTGATGTGGTAGACATGCTGATTATTACAGGTAGTGTGAGGAATCGGTATAGGGTCATCTTAATTTTCTCCCCTGAAGCAAAAAGAACTTTATTATCTGTAGTTGAGAATTTGTTGAAATGGAGCTCAATAACTACTAAAAAAACAGGCCAAAAAAATGAATGAATCTAGGGGAATGAGTTGAAATAGTGAGATACGTCATAAAATGTGATTAATGACACCAAGGGAAATATAAAATAACATGTTTCCCTGGAAATGGGCTGTAAGTGCACAATGTCTGCACAATATTGTGCATCTGCAGTTCTCTGTCCTTCCACCTAATATCCAAATTGTCTGCCAGTATAAACACAGCTGCTAAATGTCTTCTACAACTGCAAAAATAATGAATCTCCACTTTCTTCCCAGCTATTGAAGTATATTTTTACAGAGACAAATGCAATGTTTACCCTTGTTCAACAGAAGACAATGTCAATGCCCAACATATATGTCTTATTAACACACGTTCAGATTCAAATATCATAGATCAAAGAAATGGGATGACTGTCTTATACTACCCTTAGATGAGCTGAGATTTAACATTTCTGGCTTGAATAATTTCTCATCTGGTTTCCACATAGACTTTTGCCTACCCATCAGTATATAATCACTATTTTAGCCTTATTTGATCATCACTAAAACTTTACTGAATCCAGCAGGGTTGTGAGGGTAGGATGAGAAGTCTCCTTTAGGTAAACTCTGCTTTCCACATTGTGGATTGGCCTGCAGACACTGCTGGATAAATACTGTGATTGGTTTCTCCCCAGCCTGGAGACATAGGTCTGCAGCACTCGGGGGCGTGGGAGACTCTGAGTAACAATTTTCACGTTAAAATACTAGCCTGGACTGCAAGAAGTAATTTAAGATAATTTACTACGTTCCATTTACTGAAACAACTTCTTTTCAGAAAATATAACTAAGAGAAATCCAAGTAAAATGGAAAATGATAGTCAGGCTTTTCAAACACTGTATTCTGCTTGGCCTATTATGAAAAGGGCATAAATGGGGGGGGGGGGGAGAGGAAAAAAAAAGATAAAATACACGCCATAACCTTAGGAAGGATACCAATCTATTTATACGCTTCCTGGAATGTTTAGAACATTTAGTCTTACTGGCCACAAGAAACCACTTTTGTTGTGCAAAAAGTTTCACACATGAACTGAAGCCAAATGTGGCTGGGTTTTTTGTTTTGGTTTGGTTTGGTTTTTTTCATGACACTGCGGGGAAGAAAACACATTATCGTACAGTTTTGTGAGCTACAGACAGAAATCAGTCTGTAAACCTGTCTGGTAAAAACTTTCTGAATTTAAGAAAACACTGCCACTCCCCCCAGCCTCCTTTGAATCATAGTCTTGAAATTCACCTCTTTTGATATACAGAGAGAAAATTGTCATGATTAGGCAACTAAGAAAAATAAAATTACTGCTCTTGATTAGCTAAAAGTATGCACACACTATTATTTTTTGTCAGTCTGTGTCTTTCAAACAATACTCCATCTTTATCTGATCTGTTACAACTCATCAGTTCGCATTCTGTGGGGCAAGGAATATGCTTTTCTCTAGGTTTGTGCATGAACTAGCTTCAGCCCACTTTTCCCCCAGCTGCAAAATAGAAATACCAAAGACTTATAATGAACGTGAGGGAGTTTTTTTTCTGTCAGAAAGCAAGACAGATCATAAATTCTAATAATATTATAGAAAAAAAATTTACATAAAATTAATCATTAAAGACAGATTAAGATGATTTGGTTCATCAGACCATCATCATAAGATGTAAGATGTAACTTCAGTCCTTTGTTGGAGCTTCCAACTACCTTTTTCTATTTAAATTATTTTCCCAGATATATAATTTCAGATGTTCCTAATCTGTTAGTCTACCTAGCAGAACATAGCTTTTGAATATCACTTTGCCAATGATCACTCATGACCTGTAGTTGTGCTTGATACAGTTCTAAGTTGTGAGGTGGATCAGACTGGCACACTGGGGAGAGGGAAGGGTCCAAGACCTCTATAAATAACCAGCCCACCTTTACAGTAGGTAAGTATATCTTCACCCTTGCATCTGAATCTTGAAGTACTCTGAGCATTAACAGCTATAAAAAACCAAGCTGAAATGGAACCCAGACTTTCTTGCTGCTAGACTGAAATGCACAATTGGATTTAGAAGCCCAGCTCTCCAAGTTAGTTAGGTATGACAAGTCTTTGTATTTTTGTTCAATAGCTTCATATTTTTAAGTAAAAGCTAGAGCTGAAACAGTTGCTCCTGCTGAGAAGCTGTGTTTGCACGCTGTTCTCCTCCTTTGGGCTGGCCTCAGTAAGAACACAGTGGTGCTCTTCCAAAGCAGTATGGCTTTGGTTGTTCCCTCATGGGTGTGGAATAAGGTCATAGTGCTAGATACAGCTGTCAATTGTGCTAGTGAAGGCGGGCTAACACATTTAAATGCTGTGGATTGATCCTATCCCACAGTTATTCTGTCATAAACAACAACAGGAATCTGATTACAGTAACAACAGGAGCAGAGGTGGGTATAAAATACAATGAGAATAGACACATTGCAAGCCAGCGTTTACCCCAAAAGCAGGCAGGAGAGAGAGAGCAGGGGATAAACAGTGCAGAGGTGAGAGTCCTGCCCTACAGATTCTGTTTGGAAAAGCAACAATTGAGAAGTGGTCAAGTACCAATGAAGAAGCAGGACTGAGCTCTCCTAGTTTTTGCATTAGAGGCATCATATCACATAATGAAAAAATTGGGGAGTCTAGTCAGCCTTTTTTCACTATACATTTCCCTTATTCACTCTGCTTTTTAAAAACACAAGTCTCTCACATTTATGAATCTGCTAAAACATACAGCTTTTCACAGAAATAGGCAAATATGACTGCAAACTGCTAAGGTAACAAAGAAGGCTTGAAAAAAGTCTCAGGTCACTGGGAAGGCACCACTTACTATGAAAAGCCGTTGGATGATGCTGAGGGAAAGCTTGCCAAAATGCACTGGGAAAAAAAAAAAAAAAAAGTGGCCTGATCATTATAAGAGATCAGTGTGTGCAATTCCCAGCTACTTCAGTATGAGTTGCTCATGGGTGCTGTCCTGTGATGTTTGGACTTAAGGGGTTTTTAAGAACTGTATGCAGAAAACTAAACCCTGCACAGATCTAACTCTATTTCCCTGTAAGGCTATGGGAATTAAAAAAAATAAAAAAAAAGAAATTTCAACATTTTCAACACAACTGTCTTCTTCCTGCCATAACATCTTTCATGTTGCCAATGAAACAAATCCAACAGAGCACCACAAACACACACCTCTCAGGAAGTCTGCCCTCACTGCTGCCTTCAAACATTTTCTGGGTTTTTACAGTGCTGAAATTATTCCTGCATCAAATCCTGGAATTACAGTGAGACACCACCCTGTCTGTGGTTACAGACTACACAGACAAAACCTTGGAGGGGGTGCTGGGTGCTTCCAACAGCAAATCGAGGGTAGAAAGGGGCTCATGCTGTCCTCTGCTTCCCCACCCCTCAACACAAATTTGTCTTCCTGCTGGGGTGCACAGCAAACCCCTTCAAATCCTGGGGCTGCCAGCCAGGGCAGCCAGTATGTGCCGGGGATGTGTAGGCAGCTTCTTCCTCTCCAGTCATCCTCACTGCATCCTGTCATCTTTTTCATACAGCCTCACAACATTATAAAGAACAAAACTGTGGGTAGGATACCTTCATAATAATAAATAGGAATAGCAGTGCTTTTGTGAATTTAGGTCAATGCATCACCCTTAGAACTTATTATAAATTCATCAGAATCACAGCCTGAAGAAAATTTTATTCCCTGGCATCAGCTGCTTTTAGCCATGCCACAGATCTTTAATGGTATTTAAACTCCAGATTAAGTATTGATTGAGTTAAAATAAATTATAATATTATAGCCAGAAAGCTGGTCTGTAACTGGTATAGATGATTTCCTTTCTTACCTTCTTTCCCACCTCAAATATTAACAAAAGTATTCACTGTGTTATGACTGCAATAAATAACAAATTCAAAAGTGTACAATACTGAAGTAATAATTTAAGCAGCACCTTCACCTGCTCAACAAAGGAATTAATAGAAATTATAAACTTGGTACAGAATAAACATATCAATTTAAAGGATTATGTGAATAGGAATAAATTCCACAAGAATTAGCTATAAGGGAAAGTAAATGCAGAACTGCAGATTATAACAACATTTGATTATATTTTCGATGCTTTGTTCCTTTTCTTTAGGGTTCAAAATATCTCTGTAATGATGGCTACCAACAAGCTGTAACACAATAATACACTCTTCTGTTGTGTTCAGTAGCATCAGCTGCTTGTGTATCCAGCACATTATTTCTGGATGACTAACAGATGAACATATCATTTTAAACTATATTTAATAGGGAATGAAAACTTGCATAAGCAGGTATTCAAAGTGTAACTATGATACAGTTACCAAAGCCAATTGAGAAACAAAACAGGCCTAAAGTTTATGGAAAAGAAAACAACAAATATCTGCTGTACTGCTAAAAGAGGACAAGAGGACACATAAGGACATATAGTTTTGTGTTTGACCTATTTTGGTTGATTTAATTTTCAGATTTTGTAAGCCAAGCTCCAGTGAGTTCCTGAGGAAAAAATTCTAACTGGCATTTTACTGTGAGTCAAACCTCACACAAAAAGTGCTTTGTGCATCAAGATAACATTAGGAGCTGTCTAACTGCACGTACCAAAGGACCAATTTGAACAAAGGAAAACAGAGCAGTAATGGACATCTAATAGTAATAATACTATGCACTTCCATAGTACGTTTCAATTTGAGATCTCCAAGTGTCAGTGCATGACAATTAAGCCCATCACTTTTCTGTTTTACTGATGAAGAAACCAAGGTACAGTGAAATTGAATGACCTTCATAAGATCTTGTATCAAACAGGATTCCGGTGCATCATCAGAATTACCAGGTAGATTTCAGAACTCTGCTTCAGCAAATGCACTAACTCCCATTTCCAAACAGCCTATCTGCCAGTTAACTTTGACTAATATTTCCCCAGCTTCATGAACAACAACAAAAAAATTACCTTTTCATTTAGAGGTAACTTATTTCCTGTTGTTCTTACCAAGCCGATGACAGGAACATTCATTCTTTTAATGAAAGAGCAGACACTTTGTTATATGACAGCAATTCAGATAAAGTCCACTTACGAGTTGGAAAGTGTACCTGAAATTGCATATATCTCCATATTGCATAGAGACATACAGGGTGAAAAACACAAGTCAAGGTAACATGGTTAGAAATTGTCCATTTCAAGAGACAACCTTAGAGCACCAGCAATACTGTCTTCAGACTGTACACCTAGCAGGATCATGATTATCTTTTCCATCCTAAGTCTTTCACTGTGAATAGAAGTGGCAAGCTTTGAATTCAACTGTTTTTTCTAGGTACCACTAAACAGCTGTGATATTTGTTGCCTTTTTTTTTTTAATTATTATATTTTTTTACCTCACACTGCAGTTAACATAACTTGGCCCTTCTTTGAGATATTAATAAAATCAAGAGGCAATGGAGTTAGATTTTGCAGTGCTGTAAATGTTCAACTTCCTACACCCAGCTTAACTACTACTGAAATCTTCCTGGTATTTAACCTCAGGGAAGACAAGCTTATGTCTGGCCAAGTAAGGTTTCTAGTAGTACTGGTATATGTAAGTGCATTGCCAAGAGGGTGTATCCAAAGGTCTTCCTGGATTAGCACAGAAATGCCATGAAACTGAGTATTTTGCCTAAGCTCCATCTGTGTACAGGGCTATATATCTACTCTCCATATGTGGCAGCCCTGAGTGAAATTGAGGACTGAGGGGTGAGAGATTCAAAGATCAGGCAGTAGCAGGGCAGAATTACAGTTATACCTGTTACACCATAAGAAGAGGTAGGATGTTGTCATTTCAATAGGGTTTCTTTAATCTTGAATCATTGCTTTACTATGGTTATTTGGGAATATGTGAGGGAAGTTCTCATGTTCTGGATGTAATCAGTTATTTTTGGGGAACGAGAGGCTCAAATTTGGTAATCCATACTAAAGAATTCCTTATGCACCTGATCCTACTGTGTGGTAGGTACTTTAGTCAGAGAATGAAGTTCAAGAATTATTGGCAGGCATTTTCCATACATGTATCAGTATGTATGTGAATTCACTCAGAAAGAAAGAGCAAAAGTTGTTGCTAATGACAGTTGCAGTGCTAATCTTTTATGGTCATGGCTGGTTGGGGTAAAGTTGACTAAATCTTTTGTAGCTGTAGACTGTGAGTATTTTCATGATTTCTAAAACTGATGTCCTATTACTAAGAAACTTCTAGTTTTTGAAAGTAAAATTCAACAGCATAGAATTTCACTTCTCTCTTCTCTTATTCTTTGGGGATTTAATAACCTTCCAAATCTTTCCACAGAGAATTGATATAATGTGTGAAGCCAATCCATGCAGTGGTCACTGTATTATATATACCTGATATACCTCCTTTTCCATGCATTTATGATTCTGATCTGGTAGCTTTATATTTAAGTTCTCTTGTTTGTTTTTTTTTTTTTTTCCCCTGAAAACCAATTAAATTTTAGATTTATAAAATAACAGAGACTATGCAAATACCTATGTGTTGATGGCTAGCTACATCTGAAAATTCTTTAGCCTGAAAGCCTGGCAAGAATCTGAAAGGAAGTGTTAAAGGAACCTGACAGAAATCCCCTGCAGTGCTTAAGAAAAAAATCCATCTCTCTCTCCTCCTAGCTAAACCCTGAAACAAGGTCAATTCACTAAAAGGCTCTGGAAGTAATTTTTTATAAATAAATATCCTGGGGAATTACTGCAGCAAGTGCCACAGTGAAATCTCTAAAATAAAGGTAGTTATGAGTATGTAAGCATTTCCTTTACACGTTAGGGACAGTACACATCAGTCAATGCGAGATTAAATGCAGATCTGACTACATACTACAGAAGAAAGCAGTATTTTTTTCCTCAGGAAGAAAACTTTGATCATAAGCTTGAATCAGCAAGTTGTTTAAATGCATGCCTAATCTTAAGCCTGGAAATAGTCTCATGTCTTGACTGTGCCAGAGTCATAGACCCCTGAAATAACAATTGTGGTCCTAACAAGTGAAGTCAATAGCCCAGCAGTACATGCAGGATTCTCCCAAATGTGAGGTAATGCTGTGATATCAAGGCCTTGATGTCTACTCTGCTGACCAGAGTCAAGCTCCCTGACATACAACTCTGATTGACTCCTGCCTATTATGGAAAGTATCCTTTTGAACAGCTCAGATACTGCATTACTGCACAGCAGTAATTAGTTTTCCTTTAAAAGGGATCAAAATTTCTAAGCTCCTATGACTGCAATCAATGGCAATCATTTCCCTGGTCAACAGGGCAGGAACTACACAAATATTTACTGTAAATCTAACTAAACCAAATGAAGGAGGACAGTTTCAGGTGAAAAACAAAATAAAGTTCTTTTGGCAAGGATGTAATAATTCAGGGGATTTACATATTATTTTGTGATGTCAATGGCGAGCTTTGACCTAGCTAGATCAGTTTTTTGAATATTATTTTAACTCTTCATCCTTCCACTTCAATTTTATTCAGATTAACTTCTTTTTAATTTGCTGAAAGGAGAAGAGTATGGAAGAAAGGGGATCATTAAGTCACAAATCCACTTATCTTCACGGCATCTGTGATGTTGTTCCCTAAGCAGTAGTAATCTCCCACATTCAGGAAACCTGCACAGTTTTCTCCCAGGAAAAGCACAACATCTGAGCCAGAGTGTGAACAAGGCAGTCAAGAAGTAGAAGAAATAAAAGAAAGGAAAACCCAACCTAAACAAAAGCCCAGACCAAAATATTTTAATTTCTTCTTCATCAGAATAACAAGTAACTTTCCTTTAAATGAAGAAGATATTTATGTTTTCCTCTTTTGGAGTCAATTTCCTAAGGTTTAAAATGCAGCTAAAAGGCTTATAATTCTATATTAGCACAGGCTGATTTTCAATTCTGCTTATCACTGCCTGCCATGCAGCTGGATTGCTTTCTCTCTTTGAAAGTTTCAGGTTCTTTGCAAAGAAATTATGTTTTCAAAATACAGTTGAGAACCCTGATGTTCTAATAATTTTCAGAGCCACTGTGCATACATTACTAATTGTGTTCATGTTTCTCTTGACTGACTCCATTGCACATGCTGAGATTAACAGTTACTAAGACATCATTATAAATTATAAGGTAAGGAGAATGAGACCAGCTTTATATTTGTGACTTTAAGGTGTTGATAGCTTGTACTGAATGGAAATTCTTGTAAAAAATGAGGTTGGAAAATGTTCTTTTTCCTGAACTGTTAAAATGATAAATACTAAAATAAACAGCTGCAAGAGAAATGGTTCCCTGCTGTCCAACAATTACCTTTCTAAACACCTAAGAAAGTAGCCATAAACACAGCCAAGTTTACTTTACTTTACAAGTTTACTGATATGCAAAGTAAATAGGGAACACACAATGCAGTGATCACTGTAGCTTTTACCATGTATTCTCTTAAATTTCAAGCAGGAAGACCTCTAATAATACAGAGCTCCCTATTCAGAAGAGATTTGCTTGGATATTTTAACAGGACGTTAACAAACCACTGAAAAGTACTAAAAATAGGACAAACTCAGCAAAATGTTTAAACAAAACCAAAATGTATGTGCACAAGGAGATATAACAATGGAGCATGTCTTACATAGAGGAGAATAAATCTTCAGTCCTTTGTTGTCTTTTCATAACAGTTCGAGCATGTTGGGAGCTGAGTTATGAACTAACACAGATTTCAAATACTGTGAAGAGGAGTAGTAGAAAAATGAAAAGTAGATGTGTCTGGCCAATTTAAAATGTACAAACTAGGACTGCAAGTGATTTTTATATATATATATAATCCCTCTCTCTTATCTTGAATATGATCATGACTGTCTCAAATAAATAGACAGGAAACTGCTTGGCACCCTGTTTCTGTTAACTTCTTAGAAGAGCAGACACAGTTCACCTTATGAAAACCGTGGGATTCTTTTCTTTATAGAATAATGTAAAAAGCCATTTTCTTATTTAATCTATTTAATGAAGTGCTATTTACTACCAGCTACTGAAGCACTTCAGATAATAAAATATAAATCCTTGATCCTAGTGGGAATTCTAAGTGCAAGGGTTGTTTTTTTTAAATAGTTACCCATTAAATGTTTTCACTATGGCTTTAGGAATTTTATGAAAGTCTCATAATTTCTAACGTCTTGATCTCTATGTCTTAGAATGTAAGTCATTGTTTGACCTGCATTAACCGATTGAGACTCTTTCAGTGGAATGTGCAATCAATACATGAATAACATCCCATGCATTAGCACTGAAAATACCATAAGGTTAAAAGGTGCACAGGTTTTCCATGAAACCTTTTTATTTTTCCCTCTCATGATTTTTCTTAATCTGTGAGTAGATCCAGTTCTAGATCTAGTACTCTAGAGGCTGGCAAGTGATTCCACTCAAGCATTTTTACCCCATGGTGTACTTACCCCATGATATACCTATCACATGGTATATAGTTTCTCAATTCCCATACATTGCCATCAGTATTCTATCAGAAATCCATGTCACATATAACAAGGGCCACAGTCTGCATGAGAGAAGCTGCAGATGGGACATGAGAGTCTGGCATGGCATCATGAACATTTCATAGGACTGGTTAAGGATGACATTCTGGTTTAGGGTATTTTTGTAACCAATTTTTTTTTGCTAAAGAATATGTACAGCATGTTCCATATATGTTATCTCATCCTTCTCTAAACAGTTTCATTTTGAAGGCTACTTTTTAAGGAAAATATTTTTTACCAATTTTAAATTCAGATGGAGCAAGAAGGAAAAAGAAAGCTTTATTTCTTGCTCACACTAAGATTATATTATCAATTTCTAATTTTAGTTCTTTTCACGTTTTGTTTGTTAGACGTAACTGGGTCAACACTTTCATTCTTTCAGGTTGAAAATCCTGTCTGAAGAAAAGCAAAGTTACTTGTCATGAAGCAAAGCAAATGGCTGTGAATAATTTATAAGGAAGTAAAAATATTCTGCTTTTGAGATTTTAACAGGAGAACAACCGCAAGTTATAAATTATTGTAATTACACTGAAATATGCTCTCCTTACTCTTATTTCTTTGCTCTGATCACTTTCACAATACTTTTTGCTCAAACTGTTAGCAGTCTCCTGAGCACTGCAGACATGGGCCCTCCAAGCCTGTGGCTAGTGCCCTTCAGACCATGAGTTTATCCATGATTACAACCCCGCTTCACACTTGTCTCAATATATTCATTAGGATTCTTGCAGGTTTCTCTCCTTACAGAAAGTAACATGCAGGTATGTGTTAAATATCTGGTGGGATGCAAGGTGAGGACTGTAATGCATCTGAGAGCTCC
This sequence comes from Ceryle rudis, assembly GCA_033439905.1. Lineage (NCBI taxonomy): Eukaryota > Metazoa > Chordata > Aves > Coraciiformes > Cerylidae > Ceryle > Ceryle rudis. The sequence goes on from JAAGNO010017288.1 coordinate 69,789, forward strand.
AGAGTTGAAAATGGTGCTCACGGGAGATTGTGGGATCTTTAGTAAGACACAATACAGAGATCCCAACACCCACTGCTAGGTAAAAAGCAACACTGTTAGTAGACAGGCAAGTGGTTAAATTCTTTATGTTTGTTTAGTTCTGGCTCCTAAAGCCATAATGTTCAGAGATATTTGTTGTCATAATATAAATAAGGTCTTTCTTTGTGTAGAGATGGTAAAGTTGAGAAATACAGCATATTTAAAAGAATAGCAAGGTATTCAGTAGCTTGATTTGATAAGAATTCACTTTTATTAATGTTCTTATTAAAATGTCTGCAATAAATGCGTCAGTTCTCTGTGGTTTCAAGGGAAGGATATGAATTACTTTATATAAAACTTTGCCACTTTCTTTGAAATCTTTTATACTCTTTCTGCAATATATATCTAGCTTACTAATGCTGATAAAACCATCATAATTCCCAGGATAACTTTCTCATTAATAGACTTCTCATTTTTAGGGTGAAAGTGCAGAAGCACAAGTGAAAAAAAAAATGTAGGAAGGGATATATACATAAAACAGCTTCCATAAATAAGTTCATATAATTTCTTGCAGCTGTCATTGGGCTTATTAAGTTCATATGACTTTCTATGACAAATGATCTTTTAGAATCCTGACCCACTTCTTACAATGAGATCAGACTGGCAAGAGAGGGAAAGGGCAGGGAGTCCGCAGGTTTTTATCAGTACAATTGATTCCAATCATTTACACGTGCAAGATTTCAGCAATTCATTCAATATTTTCAGAGAAGGGGTGGTCATACATGTTAAGACTATTACTATTAATGCGTTCTCACATGAGATACTCAATTATCAAGTCCTACAGGAAGGGTGTGATGTGTGCAATACCTATTGCTCATCCCTCTTGACATGTTTTTGATCAATGACTATTGGTAATAGCCTGAGTCTTGAGGGAACCTGAACATCTCTTGTTCTTCAACAGCCCTGTCTCAGAACAGTTCTTAATATGAAACCTCTGCCCAATATTCTCCTAACTCTCCCCATAAATAACTGAATTCCCGATTGACATACTTCTTATGTTTGTCCCTTCATTTATCACTGATGATGCTCAAGTTCTTTGATCAAAAGTGGGTAGTGAAGTTGACATTCATTTTGAAGTGGAAGACCTATTTAAGCAATAGTGCAGGGGGCCCAGCCTTACTGGAAACAGTCCTCCTGCTTTAGATCTGCATTTCTGGAGCACTCATAATTTAAAATTTAGCCCTCGAATTTTAGACTTCGGGAAATGCAAAATAGCTTGATCAGAATCTGAGCATCCCAACTGATTGGCCCCAGACAAACTGAGTGCCAAGTGTGTGTATTATATTTTTGTATTTTTATACACTTTTTATATTTTATGGGTGAATATTACAGGAATATAAAATTTAGATATTACAGAGCTTTCTCTAAAATGAAAAAAATAGTCTTCTCATTAATTCCTCTATGCCATAACTACAGAGTTATTATGGCAGCTCCAAGTGAATTTTAGATTGAAGTAATGGTGATTTCCTTGAACGGCTAGTGGACATCTTCTTACATTTATGTGCTATTAAATTGTTTTAATTCTTCTACAACTCACCATTTGCCTAAGCATCATGTGGCATTACTTCATTGTCCTCGCTAGGCATACAACACACCACGGTGTATGATACAAACTCACTCTTCATTGAATTCCTTCACTTTGCATGGCAAAGAGAGGAATCACATTTGCTCTTGTTGCCAATGCCTTCAGGAATTCCTACACATTTGACCTCATCTGACCTGCTATTCTAGGTCACAAGTTAGGTTTCTCTCAGCTGTGCAGTTGTTAACAATCTCAGTGGAATTGCATCTCTCTATGGCAGAATTATGCTCCCAACTTCACTTTTTCTCTTTTCAACCTACAAGCTTGAACATCTATGCTTTTCATATTTCACTCTTATCCAGACAATTGCTATATGTTTACTAAAAAAATGCCAGTATAATTAGGAAACTCAAACCTGTACAGTCTCGTAAAAGAAAGATGTGCTTTGATTTTTCCCCTCAGAAAAATGTATTAAACTTCAGAAATCGTTTATTAGTGACATTTGTACAAAGAATTAGAAGTAAACGATCCCAAGTAGGCCGCTACTAAGTAGTATCCAGCACATGACTGAGCTGCAGGATTTTTAGGACTGCACTTGCTGACTATCCTCTAAGGAACTCTTTCTCCTAAGCTAAAAGCAGCCTTGGATGGGTGCTGATCACTCCTGTGATTTTCAAAACTCTCTCTGAGATTTAAATACTCAATTCCATTAACTTCAGCACTAGGCTTGCTAATCCTGTAGGTAGGCTAGAAAATCTTTAGCTGCATGAAGGTGCTTCAGAGATTAGGATGTTAATCACTCACATTTAGCTGCTACTATCAATAAAAGAAGGAAGGCAAAGACAGCAGAAGAGACAGACAGACAGGCTTCGATTAACAGAAAGGCATATCCATCTTATGTGCTTTTTGCCTTTTTTCTTAACAAGAATAATTCAATCTTCTCTCCATCATTCTTTTCCTGAAATTTTTGAGCCCAAAGCATCAGACAGCTTTTAGCAAATCATAGCCTGGAGGACAAACAACATTGGAGGAAGAGGGTTCCCTTGTCCCCTTTAGTGGGTCATTTTCTTATTATGCTATGAATCAAATTATCATTTCTGTTCTGGACATTTTCCTACAACCAGAACATATTTCTGCAGGAAATGTGTAAGATATATCATATCTTTGGTAACTTTCAGTGATCTTTTGTTAGAAAAGTTATTGTTCCACTTGAATATTGATCACTATTGGTCCCTCCTCCCTTATAAGGTGGTGGCCTTTGGAAGATGGATGAGCAGTTGCCTTTTCAAAAGATTTCACTCCAATGTGATCAGTTATTGCACTGAGTTACCTGTATTTTCCTTCTTAGACATAGATGGGGGGAGAAAAGGGGGATATTCTGTGACAAAAACTGTATTTTTACTTTTTTTGGTATTGATTTATGGATTTTCAATGTTTTTCTTTAAGAAACTATATTCAAGGCTTTTTGTATTTGGAAATGTTTTCATATGGGAAGGTGGCTGTTACAGTGAACAGCTGAATCATATTGCGGAGACATTGGAGAGCTGCCAAATTAAAACCAGAGCTGTCTGAAAAACTAAGGGAAAGCAGGACATCCTATAAATTCAAATGAGTACTTCTTTATACATTCTAATAGAGAGTCATGAATCGCTTAATTTTTCTAGGTTTTGGGGTGGAGAGAAGTGTCAAAGGCAAAATTCTTGGTTTTTACAAAGACTTTCAATGCCACTTATTTCAAAGAGATATTTAATGAGTGTGTTAGACATATATGCACATTAATGCGCTCTTATGCAAAGGAGATGTCCCTGTTAAGTGAAAATTAAGTCCAGAAAGCTTATGCTTTGATGCAATATTTACTGGCAATGTAGCCAAAGATTTCCCACAGTCTCTTGTCTTTGTTAGAAAAGGCTCAAGAAATGTATTGATGCTGTCTCTCTTCCTCCACACCTGGTCTTCCGGGACTGAGTTGCTACTTGATTTTAAACAGTTCAGTTTAGGACATGTTGCTGTGCTAGAATGACTGTTACTTTTTGGGTTTTTTAAGTTAAAATAGTGCTTTGACTCATACTGTTGGGACCTCTTTTTTTTTTTTTTTTTTTTTTTCTGGGGGGGGTGGTCTAAAATGAGACTGTCTGTGACTCTCTATAGCCTTAAAGCTAATGTAGTAATTCACTAGTGAGAAAAGTGGGTGGACAGCTGTGAGTTTCTGGACAAATCCAGTTAAGCTTCCTTTGTAAAAGTGCAAAGGACTGAACATGATATAAGGCAGCTAAGAACTGAAATATTTACGATGATAAATTACTTGCTTTAGTATAGCTGTATATTGGGGCAATTACTGAGAAAGCAATACTATAAAGTAATTTCTGTTTGTGGACCTTAGATTAATAGAATTGCTAACAATTTTCTTTTGCTTCATCCTAAATATCTTTTATTATGGCAGTTACTAATACCTATAGCAAAGAAATGTGACAGTTTTCTACTACAGGCAGAAGAAATAGAAAAACTCTCAGTGCATCATGGATTGAAACAAAGAAAAGTTATAGGAAGCTGTTTTCTTTGACTTTTACAAACTACATGTGGAAAACCATATGAGAAAGGATATCTGTATACATTTGCAGTAAACTCCCTTTGCTTTCCATAATGTCAATTAGAGACATATCTGTTTTCCATGAGACAGTGTGTGTCTTTATAACCTCAGTAGGAAAAAAAGAGCGACGATGGATATGGCCCTAAGCAGAAACTTAAACTTATTCCTGTCAATGTTAAGAAAACTCTTTGGACCCTGTTTCTCAAGTGAAGAAAAAAGAACCTGATAAGAAAAGGCTCCAGATACCCTTGGATGAAAAACTTTTCCTGAGAAGACATCAGATGGGAGAAGAATGAGGAATAAAATGAACAAGAACTACAAGAATTAAAAAAAAAAAATAATCATCATGGCAACTTCTTAAAAGCTGGGAAATGTAGGAGCAAACAGAGAATTTACAAAAAAGAAGTTTTGCTCATATTGCAAAGCGGGTCAAGAAGATTGTTGAAGGATTTTCAACTGTATAGAAACAAAACAAGAAAAGTAAAGGTGCTCTCACTGAGCATTTGAGAAAAAGGATGAAACATGGACTAGACTCATGTAAATGTAAAAAAGTACAAAATCATAGAAAAGAAATCCCAGGAAATTCAATAAAAAGCTGTACTGATTTTGTACAGAACTCTAATGTCAGATCAAGCCATCAGCCTACAAGGCAGAAGTGATTTGCCTGACAGAAGAATAGTAAAAGATTAGATGCTTCTGATTAAGGCATTTGAGGGTGGTGTCACATGAGAAATCAGTAGTTCATCTGAGGAGGAGTAGAAATAGTGATGGAACTGGTGGACAGATACACAGTTGTCTTATGTAGAAAACAGAACTGCTGGACTGGAGAATCCCTAGGAGCTGAGTTTCCCCAAGGATCGGTGTGGAAACAGATGTTGTTTCATGTTTCCAGTAATGATTGTCATAGAAAAGAGAGAAGTATGATAATGAAATTAAATGATGGCACTGAAAAGAGATGAACTGTAAATACAGGAGATATTCCAAATATCATGGAGGAAATTATAGGTGATAATGAAAAAAAGTGGTAGGAACAGCCAGAAATTCAACAGTAGAAAATTCAAAGGGAATAATGATGCTGTTAACCAAGAACATTTCAATGTGTAGTGATGGAATGGAAAAGGACAAGATATGGGAAGGTCACAGGATAGCAATAACCTCCTTGTAATTCATTTGTGAAAAAGGCAAACCCAGACCTAGTGTGTCTTAGGTATAGTATTTCCAGTGATAAGCAAATACAACACAATGTTGACATACTGTGTATCATGTAAAACTGTAGCCACTCACAATCAGAGAAGTTATATTAAAATATATGATGGATGAGGGTTACTTGAACTATACTTATTTTTCTAAGTAAAATACAAACAGAACTGTTTTCAAAGAGAACTTCCATAATAAACAAATCTGGAAAAGCACACAGCCCAGTTTCTGTTTTTCTACAGAACTAACACTATTGCATGATCTTATAAGACACCTGCTCCCCTTTGCTCAGGTCTTGGAGACTGACTGGCTGCAGCCTCTCATTTCCTAGGAATTGCTGCATCCTTGTTGCTGAGCCACCAATCTGCATTCCTCAGAAACGCAGAGAAACAGGAGAGTTCAGCAATGGAGCATGTCTCCGCCTGGTTCCTCTACGGCTCTTTCTCAAGCCAAACCCAAATGTCATAGTATGAACCATGAGGCTTTTACTTGGGTGAGACCCTTGGGTACAACTCTGCTTTCTCAGTATGCGGTGGGAAGCAGATTGCAGCTAAGTGACTGCCTTCCATCTGAACGGGCTATCACATACCAAATTCAAGAGCTTTGGTCGGCACACATTTACTGCTGGTATCAGACAAGTCAGCAAATGATCATCCTTCCCTTTGACAAAGTGGCCAGAGTAAGACCTCTGCAGCACAGCAGCGATAAGGAAGTGGAAAGGCAGAACGTGTTCCCCATCTGTGACACTGAGCCATATGGTTAATCACTCCATCCTACAAATGGCCCCTCTTCAGTACACAGCTACAGTTCCTGTGACAACCAGATCCTTAATTTGGCTAGCTGTTTTCACTGGCCTACTCAGAAAACTGCGCAGTGCTGCAATAATGTGAAGTGTAAGTTTTTTTTTCTGTGTGAAACAACCACCTGCTGATTGCATGGCTGGCTTCTGGATACTCACTACCCACCAGTCAGTCAGCAGGCCACAGCAGCAGATATGGTTTTGCAGGGTGCAGACTGGTGCCCTCCTTATGTGAAGTCTGATATTCCTCGGGACCACTGTGATACAGATAATACTTTGATATATTTTATTGCTGCTCAACAGGCAAGAGTCTTTCAGTTGCCACAAAAGAGAGAGTTCTTTCATGAAGATTGTACAAAAACAAGAAGTGTGATTTTTTTTGGTCTGTTATTCCAGTTATTCTCACATGCTTGTCCAGTGCACCCACAGGTCACATAGCTCATGACTGTGTTTCTTTTCTTTCCTTCATCATTAATCTGTAACCAGTGAATCTATGTGCAAGCAGTCCTACGTGAGACAGAGCCAGCAGGAGGCAAAATGAGGCAAAGAGGATTGCATCTGACAGAGCTGTTTAAATAAATTGTTAATTTTCTTAGAATACCAGGGGACCTGTCTGTAGCACCAAATCTCCATAGCTTGTAATCTTAAGAGCCATCTGTCTCCCTATATACTAGCAAAGGCTATAGACTTGGGGGGATGGTGGAATATTAGGATGTAAATATTGAGGGGGTGGGAGATTATTGCAATATCTAATCCTGCATCTTGCAAGATGATGGGATCCCTAGACTCCCGTTGTGGTATGGGAATACAGGGTGTTCAAAATTTTCAAGGTTTAAGCTCTGAAATACACATGCATTTAGCAAATTGGAACAATTTAACTGTTAGATGTGTGAATGCATGTGCCTGTATTTCTATAGTTTTATTTTTCTTCTAAATAGATATTCTACCTATTAAAAGTAAAAAAGAGGCATTTTATGCTTAGTTCAATAACCTAAAATATAGAAAAATATCCTAATCAATCTATTGGCCTTTAAGATGTGCTGCAAAACTGTGGTTTTACTCAGCTTTGCAGAGGACAAGGACTGGGTTAACACTAGCTAGTACTAACTCATTTTTTTATAGAAGGGACATGTCTTGGATGAAAAGAGCTCATATCTTAGTGGGTTGGGGCATATATTACATTTACTTTCTAAAATGAATAAACTTGGTATGTAATGGGAGGTCTTCTTTTTAGTCTAAATTAAATATTCAAAATAAGGTCTGGTCTGTGGTCATGAAATGAATTTCTTTATATATCTCTCTCCTGAAAAATTATATGACTTCCTTGAAAGACTAATAAATGTCTTTTCAACTCACAAACTCTTCAGTGTAATAATTCATGTCCTCTGTAGCTTTATATCTCAAAGGAGACAATATATTCTCATGGTAGAAGATCAGAGAAGAGCTTTAGAAGACCTGTGTTTCATTTCTAGTTTAAGAACTGAGAGGTTTGAAAGAGCAGGAACTACATCATATGTTTAGAAATGGCTTTCAATCACTTTTCAGTTTCCCCATTGTAACAGTATTTATACGCCTATGGAAAGCAGTTTGACATCTTTGCCTGATCTGTATGCAGATTTTTGTATGGGAATCTATTATGTATTAATTATAATTTACAAAGAAACTATCACACACAGTTCAAGTTGTTACAGTTATTTTTAGTTTTGTTCTGTGAAATGTGACCATCATGTTTTATTAAGTATTAAAACAAATGCCTTCTCCCATACTCTGAAGATTATGGACTGTAAAATGCAACACAAAATAACTCCGTTCATTTTCCTTTAGCTACCTAATTGAGCAAAACACTGAACCTTTTCATATAAAGTCCAAATAAGAAAGTCCACTTTTTACCTTAGCCCAAATCAACATCTTAGCAATCTTGTTTTTTGTAATTAACTGCCAGTCATTGATTTTTTTTTTCAGATTGATAGAATTTCTATAAGACAACTATAAACAACTCTCTAGGTGAAAGAAAGGCCACAAATTATAAGCTTCACTGAATTACATTAAAAGTCATATAAAGCAGCTAAGAAATTTCAGTTTTCCCCTTCCAATAAAACCCAGTGAAACCACAGCTTACAGATATTTAAGGTCACTAGATGGACTGTTGTCATCATTATTTTTTCATATAAATATATACATAGATGTCCTGTCACTTACAACATTTCCCAGACTTTTAAGAGTTCATTCTCCTGTAGGCAAGCTTTATCTTTCTGGAATTCAAATTATACCAAAAACATCCCACTAAAAGAAGTTGCCAGAGCATAAGGTTTCTCAGCTGAATAGCATAAGTGAATATTGATAATGTCTTGGTCTGATCTGAGAATACATACAAACAAGTTTAACCAAGTATCAGACTTCCTATAATCTTTATAAAGAAGTAATGGAGTAATGCAAAAATTCACAATGTAATTAAAGTGACCGTTATTAAAATGGTTTTATAGCTTTGGTAATTTAGAAGTAAGTTCTCTAAGGGATATTAAAAATGGATTTCAGACATTTTTTACAGAATAAATCATGTTCTAATAACTACAATGGTTTCAATGAGCTACAAAGCACATCGCAGAAAACAGCTAATTATGTTACCAACACTGTCAGACATGTCACAACTGATCTATATGTTATATAAAACCACTCTTATTTGACCCTTTATGTGCATACTCTTCACAGGAATAAAAATTACTTGTATTTATCTGGGAAGTATCCATTTATAGACCCATTAGTTAAAATTCTACTAGTTGTTTGAAAACAATGAGTATGCAACTCAGAAGAATACAGATTCTTTTCTTCCTACAATCTGTTGGAACATTTTATAATCTCTTTCTTATAAATGAAAGCAGCAATAAATTCAATCCAAATATCCAGCACACAAAACCAGTCCTAGTAAAAAAAAAAAAAAAAAAAAAAAAAATTCTAGAAATTCTGTATTGAGAAGAGGCTTTTCAATTTTCAAAAAGTCCAGTCTGCTACATGGCAGTGAAAGACAGCTCCTGGACACATAGCTGAATTTCATCCATGCTATTCTGCTGCAGAAAGAAAATTGCTCTTTTAAAAATCTGTGTACAGTCAAAA
>JAAGNO010017288.1:79182-95807 GCA_033439905.1 Ceryle rudis
CACATAGCTGAATTTCATCCATGCTATTCTGCGGCAGAAAGAAAATTGCTCTTTTAAAAATCCGTGTACAGTCAAAAGAAGAGATGGGGAGCAATATATCAATATATATTTTCACCTCATCAGGAGATATTCAGTCCAAAACCAAAGTAACACCTCATTATCCTGTCTGTTTTGTTGTGGTTTTTTGTTTGTTTGTTTGTTTGTTTAGGGTTTTTTTTGTTTTTTTTTGTCCTTGCATTTTCAGTAGGAGGTTAGTGGGGTTTGACATGAAAAATTTGTCATGTAATCATATAAAAATTCATCCTAGACTTAGGTCAAAGCATGAACCACAGATGTAAGTTTCTCTTAACCACATTGGGTCCCTTGTAATGGGAAAATATAAAATACATACTATGTTGCACGTTGATATATAAATATCATGGATGTGTTTTTCCTGATAAGGCATAAGAATGCAGATGTGTTCTATTGTATATGGAAAATAGTGACATTCATTGCAGTGGGATATTTAGGCAGAATAACCCAAATATCAGAAAGCTTTAATTGGCTTACTTTTCTTTTTACAGTCCCTGATATTTGTAAAAGGCAATTAACTTAAATAATTTGCCTTATTTTTATACTATGATTTATATAATAGTGTTTTCAATTTTTCTTTTATTTTTATCCTGCTTTGCATTATAGACTGGACATGCTGCAATGGCTACAGATTAGAAAATACTTCAGTTCAAACTTTCTGAAAGTTAACATTTTATGAGTTGAAGACAAATACATTCTGAACCTAGAATTTTTACTCACCTAAGGCATCCTCATAAGACTGGCAGATATTACCAAAACTTCCAGCTGATGCATGCTTAACTGGAGTGGCAGCTGGAGGTCAGACAAGGTACCCTACATTTAGCTACCTAGATGGCTCTTCTTGAGTTCATATGGACAACTTGAATAAAAGCTTCTGGTCCAAGACATCAGTGATTTAAATGGTGGTATAAGAGGGCAAGCAGAAAAATCAACATTTGTCTGCCCAGTTCTGGGTGAAGAATTCCATTGGGATAAGAAAGGATCAGGTAAAATGAGATAAGATGCTTTACCCTTATATTTCTCACTTGGTCAGGAAATAAATGCAACACCATCTGCATACTTTGCAAATGATGAGCCCATTTCATGGAACCAAACCGTGATGAGGAAAACAGGTTTTGGATTTTATTCTCCTCACCATCTCTAATATGGATATTTTAGTACACATCATGCTTCAGATAGGATTTCAATTAGAGCATTGGCGCTGATCCTCTGCTTATTCTTATGCAAAGGAATTGGGAAAAGATATCTTACTTCCAACCTTCAGCAAGGCATTGGTTGTTTCCTGAACAACCTTTGTGTCCTTCCCCTCAGAAACATCCAGAAAACATTTGCAAATTGATAGTTGCACAATGAAAAAGTACTTTGTCATATGGATTCCAAACATATTTATTTTTAACTTCCACTAAAGGCTCCTTGTTCAGCATCTGCTCAGCTCAAACAGTAACCTATATAATCCACAACCAGGATTTTGTACATACTATTTAGGTGACTGTTCCATATCAGTGTGCCCTGCCAGTGAAGATGGCCAGTCACATAAGACCTGTATTGGCAAGAATGCGGCCAGAAGGTGAAGGAAAGTGATAATTCCCCTCTTTGTGGCACTTGTGAAACCGCAACTGGAGAATGGTGTCCAGAGGTAGTCTGCCTAGTAGAGATTGACACACTGGTGTGAGTCCAGTGGAGGTTAACCAAGATGGTGAGGGACTGCAACATGTGATGAAGGAGGAGAGGCTGAAAGAACTGGGTTCATTCAGCCGTAAGAAGAGAAGGCTTTGGGAGGACCCTACCATTATCTGCAGCTACCAAGAGGAGGGTATAGAAAAGATGGAGCAGAACTCTTCTCAAAGGTGTTTGGTGACAGATCAAGCAGCAATGGACATGACTGACAACTGGGGCATTAGGTACTGGGAAAAAAATTCCTCACCATGTTGGCTGTCGAACACTGAAAAGGACTGCCTAAAGAATCTCCATCCTTGGCAACAATCAGAACTGGAGTGGGCACATTACCGAGCAACTTAGCCCAAGAAGGATCTGCTGTAAGCTAGGGAGGTTAGCACATAAATGATCTCAAAAAAATACATTCAGTTATATTCTGAAGGGGGAAATAAGACATATTCTGCTCACTAGGCTCTATGAGGCAAAGCCAGGTGAAAACAGAGGAGCAGGTGCTGAAAGGAAAAAGAAATTGCCCTAAGAAGCCTTTGACTTCAGATTATTGAGAAGTTTTCTTGTGTTTTGCTCCCTGTTATCAAGTTCAACTGGTTTATTTGAGGATATTTAAGATTACTTTGCATGCATAAATGATAGCAGTGTGTAGAGTAAAATGTACTTTATATATCAAGAGCTTGTTATTATAAAATGTGAAGACAACAACATAGAATTTGGCATGTGAGGAATAAAATGGTGGACCTACAAATCTTGTCTCTGAATCTCAGCTCTGCTGCTTCATCTAACAATACAAAACCAGTTAATTGCACACACAGGTCTGGTGACTGTCACAGGGAGTGATGATTCTGAGAGTTACAGGTGTCCTGCACCTCAGGATTAATACCTGGATCTATTTTAAGGTTTGTAGACACTTTGAATTGCAATATGAAAATGCACCAAGACAGTCTCAAAAAATGAATACAAGCAAGAGCAGATGCCAACATCATCAACCAAACTGTAAATGAAAGAGAAACCCAATCTCTCTTATAAAAATACTAAATATTCTTTTTTTTTATAAAATAATTAAATCAATTCAAGAAATGACACTTCATAGGCAATATCCTGTCTGAATTTTTAAATATAAATTGTCTCTGCATTGCTCCAAGTTGCTATGTCTGTACTTCTGTCAAGAGACAGTCCATCTCAAACAATTTTTGCCAATATCTTAGCAGTGACAGTGGTCATACCTTAAAAACCAGCACGTGTGGCTGCAACATTTTCACAACACCATTAAAAAGTGATGGTTTACAGCAGTTTAAAGAACTTGCCTCTTGGGTTTTTTTGAATAAAAAATTTGTCTCTGTCGTAGCTTCGTGCAATCGCTTATTGAAAACTTCCAGGGATACAAACCCCATGGTGCCACTGAGCAGCCTGCTCCAGTGTTGCTCTACCCTCCTAATGAAGGTAATGTTCTCCATGTTCTGTTTAAACTGCTACAAGCTGCAACTTGTGGCCACTGCCCCTTGTTATACCACTCACCATTATGATGTAGTAACTGTTAACTCCCCTTCAAGTAGGGTCTGACTGCTATTAGGCTGCCCTTCACCATATTTTCAGCTGAGTAAACTACTAACCTTTCTATTAAAAACCACACTGCAATTCCCTCTGCAGTGTAAGTGAAATAGAACAACACTTCCTGTTTAACATTTAATAGATGGATCATCATTTTTGAGGTACATTTTTGAGGTACAACAACAATTTGTTGTTCTGAACAACAATGGATGTAACCCTCTGCCCAGAGCCTACTCATAACAGCAGTCTTGCTAACAGGTGATTTTAAACATAATGTTCCTGTTTCTAGGGAAAGCACAAGAATTTCAGTTTAACTTACTATGTTGTCAATACCTAACAGTATTCTTTGCCATAAGCAGTTATTGTTGTTCTTTTGTAATTCTATCCATAAAAATGCTACATCCCCAAATTACCACCATCAGTAGTTGACAATCTGCCATCTTTCTCTTGGAAGCATTTCTTCTCTGACATGTTATAGGATAGCATGATAGCAAATGGCTGGTTTTAAGAATCCACAAGCACATTAAAATAAATCTTACCTTACATTAATGTGAATACAAAGCTCTTTTAGTGTGACTTGCTGTATTTGCTGTGCTGCTTTCAGATATTGCAAGCTAAACTGGATCAGGCTGGATTACTACTTTCAGAGATTACCAGCAACTAAATACTTCATACACTGGTACAAAAGATAATTAGTTATTTAAGCATTTATTCCTATATGAATACCCCCAAATCAACTCTGGAGAGGGAATTCTATAACATGTTTCTCAAACTGATACCTTTAGAAAAAAAAATTTAAAAAAATGTCCAGATAAAATCTGTCTGCAAGTACCACATGATATTGGTAGCTTTCCAACTGGAAGATTGCTATTTTTAAGACAAAAAGTAAACAATGTAAAAGCTGAAGGTACAGTCTTTCTGTGTTTTGAAACAAAGTTTCTCCTGGCTTTTGTTCTGATGATGCAGCACAGCAGGAGTTAATAACAAGATGACCTCCTGCCTGTTGATAGCTGAATGCCAGGACCTGCTCTACCTGACAAGACCCCCTGCAAAAAAGCTCACCCATTTTTCACTTTAAGACTTTTTGTAGCCCATCAGAATTCTAAGAAAATCACAGCAGGTAGAAAAGTATCTCAGACACACTATAGTAGAAACCAACTGATTGTTACAAACTGCTTAAAAATATCTTCTACATTTAAAATAAAGGCTTATTAAAATAGACAGACCTTCCAACCTATGCCCATTCTGTCCACATGGGATTCAAGACAGGACAGTAATGGTGAATAATTATGTGTGTTCTACAACAGCAGCTATCTTAAAATTCCCCTCATGCTCTGGCTGAGGCTTCCTAGACCTTTGAGATGAAAATACACAGAAGGACATGAATCTCTTGACCAGCAAGGCTGGGCACAGCAGAACAACTTGCTGGCCTTCCTGCAAAGGGTGTAAGTGCAGAGAGGGAGGTGTGGGCTCTCAGTAGGGCACCCTCCCTCACAGTACCCCCTACAACTTGTTTGCTGAGATGAGACAGTTTTGTATTCTCTCCTCCCTCCTCAGCTCTGGGCTGTCACAGGGTACTCATCACCATAAAGTCTCTACCATATTCCTGTAAACAATTACAAAACTAAAAAGACGAAGAAAGCTATCAACCTGTACAATGCCAAAATGCTGGTTTTTATTAATGTAACAAAATCATTCACAGTGAAAATGTTTCAGAAACTTCTATATGCAATGCTCAATAAAATCCAAGAATTTTGGCAGGACCTTGGCAAGCAAAAATGTTAATGCTGTGAAATAACTATAATCATATAACAGACAGCTTTTTCTTTTTAGTTTTCATCACATTACAGACATATTGTTTATATATTGCTTCTTGGCATATCTTTACAAGACAAAGACAGTGCCGCCTTTTACAGGCCAGGCACATTATTATTAATCTGTCTGTGCCCATGGGCAGGAACTGCTCATCTTGGGTCATCTTTGCTCATGATCTTTTATGACAGCCATAAGATTCCTTTCTAAAAAGAAGCTGTAAATATCAGAAAAAAAATTAATCATGTCTTGAATTCAAATGCAGCTGACTGAAACCCCACAGTAGAAAATGAGAGGATAAGCCACATCAGAGTGTGAGGGGAATGTTTTCTTTGTAAATCAAACAAACAAACAAAAAAAGCTTACAAAAAAATAATAATTTACTATACCAATTCAAACTGAGCTGTGATTTATGAGCTCTGCCACCTCACCAAGAAGTAATCTAGCTCCCAAGACAATATTTTTTCTTTAGTTTGTCTTCTGGGATTCAAATAAACCACAGCAAAAAGCATTTTTACATGTCCTTGATTCAAGTTGTTTCTTACTATAGATGGATAACTCTCTATTCTTCCCATTGCTGCATTTGAAGGGATTTTAACTTTCAGTTCTAATTTATTTCTAAATTTCAAAATTCATGTTAGTAAAGAGTTTTTAAGTAATCACTGTGGCAATTCAAATATCATCTATGTTAATCCTAACAAACTACATTCAGATAACATTAATGGGCTGATTTACAAGTAATAAAGCAAGGATGGGACTATTCTTAATTTATCCCGCTGTGTTCAGATATAACCACACATATGGCAGAAGAGATTACCAGCAGTTCTGAGACCCCCATGATTCTTCAGGCATAACAAAGCAGATTAATGACAGAGTAATAAGATCAGATCAGGTGCAATGCAACCTTTTCTCCTGGATTATTTTAGGGCTAAGTTTGGCCCAATTTAACACAAAATTTAATTTTATTTGCTCATTTTAATGATTGTCTTAAAGCAGAATAGTAACAAATTCTGTGTCTGAAGGAGATGAATGATCCTTCACCCAGGAGATTAAATCTTTCATTTAATCTCTGTCTAGTTCAGGTTCTAGATAACAAAAACTAGTACTTGCCTTTGCACATTTGTGGAGATGAGAATGACTCGCTCTCCAGATGTAAAAGTTAAAGAGGCACTTCTGAAGCATAATTAAACAATTACGGGAGATAACTTAGATAATATTTCTGGTGACTTTCAGGCTGTTTGGGAAGAATTAAACCAATCACATGTGCAGCTGAAAAGAATTAATCTAGCTGCTTAAACTGCTCATTGTCATTGTGAGAAAGAAATGTATACAGAGAACAGTAAGTGAAAATAGCTAATAGTGTAATTGATAACACAACTGTCCCAAATGAATTCACTCTTAGAGAAGATAGTTATTACCTATAAAATCAAAGGCTATAAATATAATATAAATAGTGCTTGAGAAAACTTTTCATGTCTCCAGCGTTTCATATGTGATTTCTAGTTGTCTTCTAAGAGATTATTTCATATTAAACCATAAAAACACTTAATTAAATGTAAAGTGAAAAGTTGTGCCCTCCCATGTAATGGAAACATCAGCAGTGATAAATGTTGTGCAGCTGTAGTGAATATGTTGTTGTATCTGTGTTTATCGGAAGGCAAAGAGAAACAGGTTTGTTCTGCGGGGTAAAAGCAAGCAATTTAAGGTGAAGGGATCAAGTTTCTAGGTCAGGAATAAACAAAGAAATTAAATGTCAGGAATTATACTGATCTATAAGCCTACATAACAAAAATAAGACTCTCTTCATGGCATTCTGGGAGACTGAATTTGCCATACTTTGTATAGCCTTTTGAGATGGAAAGTGCTCTGAAAATTATCCTACTTAGTTCACATAAAATCCCTTGCTACCTGGCTTGCAGAATGACTTCTGTGCACAGTTTTCTAAAGGATCAGGTAAAAGACAACAAAAAAAGAGCTCTGGAAGGAGCAGAGGGGTAGATCTTTCCTATGTTTTCAGCCAGCTTCAGCTGCCAGCCTTTACTTCCCCTTTTTCTCTTGAGACAGCTAGACATACATTTTTCTGACTGTAGCAAAAAGACGGCTAGCTTGGGTCAGTGCACTTGCCTTTCTATTGAGTGATCTATGTTAAAACCCAGAAATAGGCAAGGATGCCCATGATAGCACTATGGCCTCTAGTAATTATTAATCACAGGTGAAGTGCTATTGCATTCTGCATGCTCTAGCCATGCATTGCATGATCAGGCATGACAGGTAAACAGAGGTTGTGACAGCTCTGTATACAATTGTTCCCATATTAGAATGTAGATGTCCATTTTATTAGTGTTTACTTTCATTAGGAAAGAAACTATCTGTTATCAGTGCAGGAATTACGGTGCCCTAATGCTAACATGCAGCAGTACAGGTGAGAAGGATAAGAGGACAGAGAGTAGAAGACCATGGCAGGCAGTGTTCTGTGCTGTTCACACATGCTGAAGTTATACTGACCATGGGCATAGGAGTGATGGCTTCACCTGAGATTAGTACTGGACTGAAGAACACTAGGGAGAAGCTCACACGGGTATCATCTGAGGAACGGTGACCTGCCTCAGTTTCTTGCCTTTGGTGAGAAAAGCTGCAAACCCACAGAGTGTTTCTGCAGGACTCTGAATGAAGAAGAGATCCTTGTCAGAAAAAGAGATTTATTAAGTCAGATGAAAAAAACTAATGCAGAAATCAAAATAAACCATTACTGTTACAGATACTGGAAACTCTTACTTCCACTGTGTAGTGTGAAGTAGTCAGAAGGCTGCCTAGAGATTCAAAAGGGGTATTATGGTGTAGTGCCTTCTGTCTCTGCTCCTTCATCTGGAACATCTAAAATATCTTACTGTCATTGCATAACTTGCTATAGCCTCAAGAAAATGTTCAAGAAGCATTAATGTCTCTAACCATAAAGCATGCTATTTTTAAAACCAGGAGCCTTCTAGGAAAAACTGTTGATTAACTTATTTAGCACATTAATAATAATCTGCATCATGATTTATTCTTTTCCATTCAGGTTTGAATGAAATTATTAGACACATGAATTACTGATTTCAAAAGAGTGGAAGTTTAAAACATTGCAATGTGAACAGTACATCATCTGCAAATTTTTTAGGACAATTTCCTATATTTTATGTATTAAAACTTCCGGGTTACTTGAACATTTACCATGAAGAACTACTTAGACAAAGATGCAACGTTTCAAGAAAAGTGGGAGAGTCCTACTGCAAGAGGATGGAGAGTGAATGCCTTTGTTACAAGAAAGATCACAGGACTTCCTAGAACAGTGTCTGTGGAATGAACCAAAATGCTCACAGCATGTGAAAACACAAGTGTGTTGAATGGTTCCTGTTGGGCTTTGTTTTGCTGAAGACAGATAACAGGATGGAGAAGCTTAGAGATCTAAGGAACATTCAGTTAATCAAACAGACATCTAGATTCAGTTACCAAAAGTTAACTTTTATGGAACCTATTTGTTTAAACCAAAGACAATGACATTTCTAAGATCTTAAAGGCTTGATTATCACCAACCTGGTGCATACTTATGACCATAATATGCCATTATATTTCTGTTTCTTTAACATAACAGAATAAATAGCATTGATTTTAAATTGGGTGCGGAATGAGTGAAAGGGAGGAGCGGAAGGTGAATATGGAAGAAGAGCTCACTCTGTCATCTCCAGAAAATTTTGACTTATAATTTAAAAATTTTATAAATATTAGTCTTATTACAAAGTAAATAAAATTGAAAAAAAGAAGTATCAAGACATTCAGCTGAGGCTCCACCAGTTTATCATACTTCTCAGACTGCTTGGTGAATCTTTTCTTACTTGAATCTTTTCATCTCTTTGCTAAAAATATACAAATTCTCAAAGACAACTGTCCAGACACAACAAAGTCTTAGTGTTAAGGTTATTTCTGTGGACATGGAGTGGAGCACATTTTATTATTTCTGTTATTAGATTAAAGATTTTGCAGTGTACTCTAAAGCACTTGAGGGCTTTCTTATGAAAGAATGTTATAAAAGTGTACTTGAAACATTTCCCCTTTATGACAAACAGTTGTATTATAGTGGAAAAACTAGAGGGCATGAGCTAGACTTTATTAAGCTTTATTATGTTGAATAATGTTTAGATTAATAACAATTAGGTACAATAAAAGCACGATGTGAATGTGACTAAAAAGAAATATTTAAGCCATATGGTAGTTATTAATAAGTCAACATAATTTTGGACAGCTATCCAAATATCTTAAGAACCTTTTCAAAGTCATGGTCCATCTAGATGCAAAATCTGTATTTATTTAAATATTGCATATCAAAAGAAAGATAAATATGCAAAAATCTAAGCATGAAAGTATGTGTGTATTCTAACAAAAACAAGTTACCCAATGTGAAAGCCAGTGGAAAATTTCTGACGGTAATTTTAAGAGATTTTTAAGGATTCTTGGGTGCCTAAAGCTGCAGATGGATTTGTACAGGAAATAAAAATAAAATTTTCTAAGAGACCAAGAAGATTTATGTACTGAAAAAAAAAAAAAAAAAGAGAAAAATCCTTGCTGATGATTTAATATACAATTACTTAATATTACATTTATTTCTACTTTGACGTCTGAAGCTCTAGTCCAGCACTCCATTGATTTAGATAGGGCCCAATATTGTCTCACAGGCTGTTTCTAGGTTTAGGACCATGATGTCTAGCACTAACACAGAAACTGAACAATAAAACTCAGCTGTCTAAATTATATATGGCTACCTTAAAAATAGACACAACCCAAATGTCACTGGCATCATTAAATACTAAACAGTACTTTCTTTCAAAACCTGAATTTGTTATGTATTACATTGTGTGCCCACAGACAATATATAGGAAATAAAAGATACTTGTGCTTCATTCTCTTTCTGCCATCAGGTTACACTATGTGACAAAGTATTTCTGACAAAACAGATCAAGTCAATAAGGTATTACATGACAAAGAAAAATACAGATTCATACTTGGTGTGGTAGCCTTCTGCACAAACTGACTACAGGACGGCTTTGGCAGACCAGATGAAGGTCTCATCCAGAGACCACAGGGAAGCCAGCAGCCATGGAGAGCCATCCCAGGAGGTGAGGCATCTCAGAGGTGTGCAGCAAAAGGCCATCACGTGACAATCACTATTTGCAGCAACAACATCTTATACTGGATGTAAAGAATCAAGTTTTCACAGTGCTTACACTGTCAAAAGTTAAGCAAGTTGCCTAGAGAGAACACAAGATCCATCCTCAGAAATTTTCAAAATCTATCTGAAAAGGCCAGCCATCCCTACTCTGAGAATGAGGTGAGACAAGGTGACTTTCAAAGGTCCGTTCCAATATTAGTTTTCTATGATACTTTCCTTGAGAAGCCTCCAGAGGACAGAGAAGATCCTTTTGTCCAGTCACAGCCATCTGGGTGCTGACTAAAGCTTGCCCAAAAGATACTAGAAAGTTTGGTACGAGTCAGCAAAATACTCAGTATGGACACAAACTACCAGAGACCCCAAAAGATGATGTTGTTTTTAAGGGAACAAATTTAGGCACTAATTTGAAATAAACAAACAAAATATTAAATGTGGCATTTGTCCTTTAACAATATGTTAAAAACTACCTTTTTCTTTGTTTTGTATCTCAGCATGACCAACTGAAACTCTGCCTTAGTTTATTGATTACAGAACAGGAACTTGCATTTGTTCTATATGACCTCAATGAGAAAAATATTTTTTTTAGTTACGTGGCCAGATAAGCTGTAGAAAAAGTAAGAAAAAAGTTTAGTCTTTGGAGGTATTGGTTTTAAATACAGAGTAAAACTAATTTTTACCTCTACCTTTCTACTACTTTCTAGTAACTTGCTACAAGCTTTCATGATTTAGAAAAATCCTGTTCGAAAAAAATTGATAGAAGTTTCAGTTTAAGAATACATTTAAATACAAGCTTATATTTAAGCATAAGCTTAAATTCCATGAAGTTCCAAGTATATATATACACTTAATGTTCAATGTATTTTCAATTCCTTTTCTGAAGGGATATATTTGTTTCGCTTTTCTGCACATACATAGTCCTTTCCCCTTCTAAACCTACTGATCTTACTGACAAAATGCTGCAAATCATGAACATTTCATGCTGCTATCATTATTTTAATCTGATTCAGTATCTGATGTACTGGTGGCTGCTATCATTGTCCCCTGAAATAGTGCAGTAAAAGGCTACTTCACACAGTGAAAGAATGGAGAATTGACATGAGAAAGCAATTATGTGGGAAACATTGAATCAAGCATTCCCAGATGGTATATTTATATTGAGAATAAACTGTAAGGGAGCCAAGTTAGAAGTCTGTGAAACTTCCACCATTGTTAAAGGGACACTGTCCCTTAGTCTGGGGCCCCCAGACTGCACAGGAATTTTAAAAAAAACTTAAGATGAAATACAAAATACCATTTATAATTCAAAACACTAATTTTATTTCTTTTCGTGTAAACATCCATCTCAAGTACTAAGAAGTCTAACAGTACTATTATGCAGGGGTACGTAAATTAGAAAATAAAATTGGACAGAAAGAAAAGTCAGGCTGAATGTTTTCCAGTGTCACAGTCTGGGCTTTGTGAAATACAGACAACAAACAGAGTGATAGATCCCTAAAGAAGTATTTTAAAATTGTTTCCATTCTGATAAACTGCATTGTCAGGTCAGCATTTTCTAGTTTTAACAAAAAGTATGAGCTAGGTTGACAACAACCCTTTAAAGAAAACAGTCCATTACATTAAATGTCAATGAAAAAGAATGAGTAACTTCTCAGATATAGTAACCCCAGCAGCAAAAGCAACCAAAGCAGAAAACAGATGGGTAAGTTCTGCAAATACTCTCAGAATTATTTGCATCATGAGTCTTAAGTTTCATATAAATTAAAGCCCTATTTTAATAAGAACAGACATTCTCCTTCAGCCCTATTTGGCTTTTGGCACAATGGGGTATAAAAATTAAAAAGTATAAAACTAACAATTTTGTACTCACCACCAGCAGTCATGTTTAATAGCATTTAATTTTTCTTTCAGCAAAATTTCTAGAGACTAGAAATGGACTAAATTCATGACATTTTGGTCTGTAAACATCCAAACCATGAAGTGTCTCTGACTTCGCAGTTTGGTCCACTTTCATCCCTCCAATAAATCAGAAGTCTGTGAATTTTTAATTAGAATAAGTTTGCATATTTATCCCTACCTGATGATTTTAAAATTTAGGTTAAAAATTTACATTTTCTGGTGCACGTTACCTCCAATTTGAGCAAGAATCAGAAAGGAGAAACAACGTGAACACAAAAAGTGGAGAAAAAAGCTTCTCTAAACATCTTTAAACCTAAATATCAGGGTAAAGTTTCAAACCGGTTATTTCAGCTAAACTTATTCACCCATATTAAGGCAAACCTACGGCAAATTTGAATGTAGTGAACTACAAATCAAGAATAAATATTGTATGATGAACATGTAATGAAAACTGCAGAAAAAGTTAAGATACCAGGGAGCTGTGGTGTATTTGTAAATATTGTAAATATTTTAGCTTTTTAATCCATAAAACAGAAGTTGGTTAACAACAGAGGATGAAATCTGAATAGAAGCAAAACCAACGTGGCAGTACCATAATCTTGGGACTTTATATTTATATATATAATATTTATATATTTTCAAAAGTCCCATTAAGTTACAGCATGCATGCATAATTATCCATTTCTTAGGGACAAGCATGTCTGGGTATGACTTGACATTGCACCTCTAACAGAGCCATTTCACTCTGCATACACACTAGCAAGCTTACCTGCTGCCTAACATTATCTAATTTATTCACATAGCCAATGGCCAAATATAATTTTTTGTCATCTATTCCACCCAACAAAAAAGGTATGTTTCTAGAGACATTTGAAATGGTCATTAGAAAAAAGGAAGATGGTTCTGGTGAATAGCCAGAACCTGGGACAAGTTGAATTTTGGACACCAAGGACGTTACTCATGTAAAAGCCTGGGCCCAGCTTCCCTCAGGAATGGGCAGAGTTCCCAGTTCCTTCAGACATCTGTTTGATATTACCAGACTCACTAGGGAAGGATTCAAGGAGTGCAGAGTTGGCTCAGAATGTCTCAGTCATGGAGGCAAAGTACGATTTTCTGGCAAAGGGAGTTTAGGGGGACAAAGGGGAAGAGGACTTGAAGAGGTCAGTTGAATTCAAGGAATGAGGGACAGAGCAGTTCCAGAGAAGGAAGGATCTCCAAGGTTTAACCAAAAACCAGGAAGAAGAGAAGTGAATGTAACCTCAGGAGGATCTAGAGGCAAGCAGAAAAGCATCAGACAGATCTGGGTGCTAAGGGGCTGCAAGAGAACTTGGGGAGTACAGGTGGAGGTGAATATTGCCCTTCCTCTCTCCTTCTCTACATGTAATTCTTCTCAGTCCTCCCCTGTTTGCTTGCAACTCCTGCCAGGAAGTCCAAGTATTCTTTCCTCAGCCCCATCCTCTGCTTCCACCCCATGTGTACATCAATGTGATGCATAAGAATGAGAATCCCCAGAGTGAAATCCCAGGCCTTCCCTGCTGGGCAGGTGGTGGTGACTGCTCAGGATGAAGAGGCCAGTGCTCACTGCCTCAACCTCAGAGGGTGCAGGCAGACATGGTCCATCCAGAGGACAGCTAAGAGCTGGCAGGGGACTAGAGGAAGGGCAGTACTGGGCTAGAGGGAAATCTAGTGAAAAAAGCAATTTTATGGAGTTGTGAGCACTAAGGGAGAAAATGCATTAAGATGACTATATATAAAATTATTGAATATATCAGTGAAAAAAAATTAAAAAAAAAAAGGAGACTTTATCCATGAATAAGAAGATACCTTTCTGAGCTCTACTGTGTGAATAGATAATTTCAGGAACCAAAAGGTAATATGAATAATCATTTAATAATTTCTTCAGATGATCCCAGAACTTCAGTGATGCCCAGAGAAGCCCTGTGCTGAGGAATACCTAGTCTACTAAACTGCAGGGGCATGGCAGTGTACCTGAAATTACTTTTATTTAAAGGAATAATTTGGCTATTTTGGAGAAGTTAGCTCAGCAACCATCCTTTTGAGTCACAAATATTGCAGTATCTAGCTGATTTTGACATCGTTGAAGACCACAGTATATCAAAATTCATAACTGGCTAATTTCTCTAAGCTGGCAACAACAAAATTTGTGGTCCAGGGACAGCATCCAAATCATTAACACAAAATGATTACACACATCCAGGCCTGTTTGGGTTTCATCAGCATTCAGAATCACTGCCATAGCCTAAAAGACAAATAAACCACAAACACCTGAATGAGGGAAAACTGAAATAAGCACAACACTGCTTTCTTTCTCCTCCTGCTGGGTGAGGTCACAAGTTACCTTAAATCATACAACCAGCATATGGTGTGTCTGGCAGATAAGTGGTGGCACACACAGAGATGCACGTATCTAGACCTTTGGTGTACCAGTTGGTATGTGCTGGCTAGATAGGCACTACCCACAGTCCTTGAGAGCCTGGCTTGAGCCGTGGGCAACAGGACACAACTACTCATAGCAGCTGGCACCAGATGTAGTGGTAGTGGCACAACATATCCCACAGCTACCACTGAATGAAAAACTCCATCAAACTCAATAGCTGTTTGTATGAGTAAAAGCAGAGTTTGGCTATTGTAATATGACCAATAATAATAATAATATTGCAGGGATTGGTGAGGAGAAGAATAGTGGTAGCACACAGCAAATAATAATTAAAAAAGCAGCCAACTTTCAGCATCTAGTTGAAAGTAAATGCAGCAGCAGAGTCTGTTATCTGCATAATTTTCCCAAACAAGTTATAGGGTTGCGCTCAGATTTCAGACAGCAGATCTAGGTCTTCTCTAACTGAAACAAATGGGTGTTTGCCAACTACTTCAAAGGAAGTGTTTAAAAATGAGACCGTTAAACAGCTAAGGGAGCTGATGTAATCATATTTTAACCCAATTATCCCTTCCAATATGTATTTGTCAGCATTTAATCCCATCTGCCATTGTGCTGCCCAAGTACCTAAATTGTATAGGTCCCTCAAGAGTTCTCTAGTCTTGGCTAACCTAACAAATTCTGTGCCATATGCAAATTTTAATTTGCAAATGTTCTCCCTCATTTGCAGACTCTATTAAACAACTGGTCTTATTATGGGCACTCCTCAGTTAAGTCTTTGTCACTTTGGAATTTCACCAATTTTTCTGTTTTATTTTCTACCACTTTACCAATCTCTAATCTATACAGCAATCTACCTCTAAACCTTGGTATACATAGATGCTTTACTAATCACTTTTGAAAGACTGAAAAAACACTAAAGTATTTTCAAATAAGAGTGAAAAAAGGAAATTTTCATTTTATTTTGACACAACAAATGGATGCTAGTAAATTTAAGAGTTTCTTTTCAATAAAATATTCCTCTATTGCTTTTATAACTTTTTATTTCTGCAGATGTTTTGTTATTTTCTCTAGTTACTATTTTAGTTCATTTACTTGAGACTTCAACAAAGTCCCCTGGATCTCAATTTCTAGGAATATCTTTTATGCTTTTCCAACAAATATGTGCAATATCTACTGCCCAAACTGATATAAATTCAGATAATGGCATATCTTATCTGCCTGATGAAAAATAAAATGTGCCTCAGTTTAATTGAATCCAAACTTACCTACAGCCATAGTAGGACAAAAACTCAGATAAATATTTAGAACTGTATAAAAAGTTCTGTTTTTATGATTTGAGATTACAGGGCCATGATCTATTTTTTCTATAACTCTGACTCAGCAAGGCATTTTAAGGTGAAAGGTCCTAATTCTCATTTTCACTACAGACTCTTTAATAACACTCTTGAAGTGGAAAAGAATCTTACTGTACACGCAAATCAGTTCCAGTTGGATTGCCTGTATGCTTGAGTCTTATGTTGAGTTGAAGCTTGAGAGGAAAAATAGTATATATTTCACTTGCATAAAAAAATCTGCTGATATAATCCAAAGTACAAAACAATTTTCAATTCTATCAAGCAAATTTCTTGCAGAACAGTAACTTGAATGGTTATTTCAGTTGATGGATATAGGAAGTTAAATTTGTTTGAGCATTTAGTTCCTGCATTTCAGAGACAGATTCATACTAAGAGCAGAATTTAACATTTGGAGCCACGGAACGGTTCATTACTATAAATGTCTGCAATACTAATCTAGAGAGATAATGTTCTGGTCAGGATAATAATTAACATTTAACTGACTTGCAAATGTAAAGAACGGGACCCTCAAAATACAGGAATCAATGAACTGAAAGAAACAGTCATCTATATTTTTTTCATCTGCTTGAATTCCTCCTTCTAATTGGACATTAGGAAGAAGTTCTTTACCACGAGAGTGGTGGAGCACTGGAACAGGTTGCCCAGGGAGGTGGTGGAGGCCCCATCCCTG
>JAAGNO010017288.1:98080-108129 GCA_033439905.1 Ceryle rudis
GCCTTCCCAGGGAGGTGGTTGAGTCACCATCCCTGGAGGTATTTAAGAAACGGGTAGACCTGGTGCTTCAGGACATGGTAGGCATGTAAGGGGTTATTTTGTGTTTTTGAAGTCATGTTTGATGAGGGTAGTTAGGTGTTTTTTTTTGTTATGGGTATGGTTAGACTTGGTGGTCTATGATGCCCTTTCCAACCATGAATATTCTGTGATTCTGTGATCTTGTAGGGGTAGAGACATTTTCATCATAACCATCAGCCTTGGGCCCTTTTTTCCCTATGACAACTAATTTTCCTTCTGCAATATCCTTAGCTACATCTTTTGCTCCTGTGTCTGCTACTGATGGACACCATGACACTTTCACAGCTCAAAAGGAGGGAGCAAGACCCTGAGTACCAGATTTTGCTAAGACCAAGGCAGCAGCAATTCTCACTGTGTCACCCAGTGCAGCCCCAGCAACATAGCAGGGCTGTGGCTACTTATCTTTTGCCTCTGCCACAGTTAGGACAGTGTTGCTTCTCTGATACTGCAGCTGGGAGGGAAAGAGCCCTAAGGCTGCCTGAGGCTCACCTCTCCCCTTGTCTTGTGTTTCCCTAGGAAGGAAGACAAGCTGAATAACAATTGCTCTGTATGTTGGTGGTGATCTATGGGATCCATGAGGGAAGTGGGTAGTGAAGAAATTTTGCTGAAGAGTAGACACATATCCCAAAGAGAAGAGAAGCAAATGAGCAGTAAGTCCTAGTGCCCCAAATACTACCCAGTATTGGAGATGCTACTAAAAGCAAAGTTCTCCAGAGAGGTGATCTCTCCCTGCCAAGCCTTGCTGAAAAGGTATTGTACTGTGATGGACACTGTGATCACTTGTCTGGCATTGTGAAAGCTCACAGCTCATGTTTCATTAGAAGTTAACATTAACTGCTTTCTGTAGAGCACTCAGAAATTAACTCTTATTAACATAGTAACTAAGAAATAATAACAGCAAAATCTTAATCAGAGTACAAGATGCAGTGAAACTAGACACTAAAGGCTTCTAAAGGCTTCTAAATGCAGAAGATTATAATAAAAGATCAAACCATCATTAAATTACTTTAGTAATAAAATGAATTAATTTAGAAATGACTGAATACAGAAATTTCTTATGCAGAAAAGATGCTGCTATAGGAACAAATATTGCATTCAAATGTGAAAATAAATTCCTTCTTTGCTTATTCCAAAAGTGTTTTAGAACTACTGAGACCAAGGATGAGGAATCAGAAAAAAAAAAAAAAAAAAAAAAGGTGTTAAATAACCACTTACAGGACTATCGTTTCATTTAAACAAGGAAAAGAAGAGTCTGACATCAGATGATATTCCAGTGACTTGAGAGAAGAAAAATAAAAATGTCTTATATTGATCATTGAGAAGGTCAGCACTTTGTAGCAGATCAAACATCTCAGCTTAAAAGAATGACAGAGAAAATGAAATTACAAGAAAGTAGCCCAAAACCAATTTGATTATATTAAAATAAGAAACCTCAAAACTGCAATGGTACTTCCATTTTGGGACTAGCAAGATCCACCCTCTCAGTTTGCTAATTCTTTAGAAATCCCAGTCAAAAATTTTCCTTATTACCACTGCTTATAGAGATATCCACACACAACACATATACAGTTAGATTTACACAATAACTGCTTGGATATTAAACCCTCCACTTCCACAAACTTGGCCGTCAAACTCTCTGGAGGGCTATATATGGAAGGAATATTTATTTTTCTACAGTAGTGTAAAATTAAGTTAGTGAAAACGAGAGCTGGGTCCTGATGCTTCTCTGAAATTTGCTGTCCTATTTTCCAGCTGTGTAAGGCAGTAGGAGTGGGAAACTGCAGAGCAAGAGGTTGTCAGTGCCACTAGTGCTCCTCTGAGTATTCAGAGGGGTTTGAATTCAGACCGCTTTAATACGAGCTATTGTTTCCACTGTTGTTTCCCTTGTAATCCATGAAGGTTATTTAATGTGGTGTGGGAGGAGGAGTGTATTGAAATAAGAAGGAGAAACTAAGGGCATGAGAAAGATTACCTAAGTGCTTTGTGAGGGTTTTCAGTGTGTGGCCATTTTCTTCATAGTCTCAAACAAAAGTAACCCACCTTTTATCTGAATTTTACATGTTACTCAAAAAGGTGGAGTTTGTCTATTTGTTGCTCCTATGCTATTTTTAAAACTAACATATCCTTTCTTAAAATTCCACTTGAGATGAACTACATCTGCTTTCACAGAATCTGTTGAAGGGCCACTATAACTATACTGGATAATATGGCTATAATATAATGATGTAATTTCACTGGAAGGTATGGAGCTGCATTTTAAGAATTAATACACTCTCCCCAGGAAGATTACAGAGATGCAGGTTCTAGGCTGGCTAACAGGGTTGCAACCTCATGTGCAGACCAAACTGCTAGAAAAGTTATTAACTAAATCACATTATATATGTTCTCAGCCACTGTATGTTTTGCATAGAGTTTTAAATTTGATTGTACTTTAGAAAGGTAAAATAAAATGAAATTTTACTAGTATCAAGAAAGGGTATTGCTTTAACGTAAGAGCTATTCTTCTGAAAACAAGTTCTTAGTGGAGAATCTGTTTTCCTCCTGCTATGCAAGAATAACCTATAACCTAATTTAATTGCTTTTATTAATTTTCACCATCAGTTTTCCTTGCTATTTCTGCATTAAGAATTGCTCTTTTGGGGGCATTTTTTTTTCTGACATCCAGCTACAAGAGCTTACCAGTGACAACTTATTTCCTTATACAACAAGTAAACTTCTCCCAGTTTGCCCCTTTTGGGTATTCAACACCAGTGATCCAGATCAGAGGCTCTTTTGGAAAAGAAATCCAGTGTCTGCAGTTCTGTAACACCTTGTAAAGTATTTTAATATTTTTGGAATTATTTTCCCTCTCTAAGCTCAGTGCCACTTTCCAGGGGATTTTAAACTAACACTTAAACATATAAGCCTAGTTTAGCAGAATAGACTTTGGAAGTTGTAAAATGACAGCTAACAGAGTCTACCTTAAACCAGTTATTTAATCATTCTCTCATAAGAAAATGACCAGGCATCCTTGGCACTGCTTATCAGTATAAGCATCAATATATCAACATCAATATAACATGGAAAACATGTCAAAAACCAATTGTGAGCATTTTTGAATCAGCTGTTAAGATCACCATCTGTATGCTGAGTTGTACTCCTTCTACTCATACTCACTGAAGAAGGGAATACTCTGTAAATATAGGTCCACATACACAAACCTTCTCATCATATATGTTTAAGAGATGACTGCATGCCATGGGAGGCTGCCTTCAAAAGCAAAGTCCCATCCTATATGTGAAACCACCTGGCCAGATGAAGACTTCTGACAGTCACCTGTGCACTCTAACCAAAAGATGTTGAATTCAGATGTGATTTTAGAAAAAAAAAGTTCTTAAACTTTATTGCCTTCACTTTGGCATATCAAACAATAAAATAAAGATTCTAAGAGCTTACATCTAAAACCACTTTTGAAAATGGGTTACTCCTTTTCTCTGAATTTTTATTTCCACTTATTTGATACTGATTTGATAGACTTAGTGCCACCAAGGAAAAGAAAAGAATGAGGTGCCGTTCTTGTCTGTCACTTATTCACTTCTTGGGATACACAATGCAGAGAGAAACAGAGCTATGCTGCCCACAGAAATCAGTATAATGAAACATCTCTGTAAGAAGTGTTCAAATCAGATTATTCTTGCTCACAGCCATACCTCATATTTTAATCTCTTTGTATTATTTTATCTGTTTGCGTTTGGATTTTCATCTCTTTAAATAGTTCCCTCCCCACTATAAGGTACTCAAATTCCAGGCCCTCTTTTTTTTTTTTTTTTTTTTCCCCATTTGAAAAGTTCAGCTTTCCAGGTTGGCATAAAATCCCTTGTGTTTTATAAGACCTATTTAGAAACCAAGCTTCAAGGCCTCTGCAAAAATGCTCATTGGCTTAATTAGGAGTGGTGGGGGGGTATTTTGGGAACTCAGTAGTACAGCTTTTATTTTCACCTTGCAAATACAAAATGGAAGCACATAGCCTTGTTCTTCTGGATGGGACAAAATGCATGGCTAACAGGAAGGCAATAATCCCATGGATCTGGACCTAATCTAAAGGCTTTTTGAACCATGAGCACACTTAAAGGCCTGCTTTTTAAAATTTTATTTTATTTTTTAAGAGAGAGGTCTGCTGAAATATACACATTGTGATTCTAAGGTCATCTTTTTCTGTATCACTGAGCCAGTCTGAAAATTGCTGTGCATTATATACAGTAAGTAGATTACAGAAGTTCTTTTAGCACTTTGAAGAAGAAATAAGACCATGGGCTTCCTTCTGTAGTTCCATAAAAATGGATGGCATGTGGAGCAGTAGTTGTTTGACTGACTTAAAATAGCTAAAACCACGTGGCTAAGAGTTGCTGGTTGTGCTCTGCCCTTTGGGTTAGTGTATAGAGAGCACTCACTGTCTAAGTCTTGATTTCTCCATCCATAAAATGTAAGACAACATTATCTGGCTCACAGAGATTCTGCAAACAGTAATGTTTGCACAGCTATTTTAAAATACTAAGTACTGTGAATTATGCAGTGTCATTACTGAGAGTGAAGATTTATCCTCTCTAAAAAAAATTCTAGAGAAAAGTATTTTGAAGAGCATCTTTACCTTAATCTACATGATTTATCTATTTGCTAATTAAAATTATTTTAGTCTCTTAGAACTGATCAGAAGAATTTACATGAAAAAGACACCTGACTGTAGTTGTCACTGAAGTGTACTCAATCCAATGAGAAAATCATTATAAAGTTAGCACTGTACTTTCAAAAAGTCCCCCTTTCTTCCACCCCTGTCTTTATAAGCTACTTAGTCAATAATTTAATTCTTTCTGTGTCTATGTTTCTAGTTGGTTAAATCTAGGCTGCTAAGTGGTACTTTCCTTCCAAGGCATTCATTCACTGAGGAATCCTCTTCACTATGATTTAGCCTTTCATCTTGCATGTATGCTGCTTTACTCATCACTAATTCACACTGCACATCACAGCCTACATCTGCATCTTCATCTTCTGGATGGAAAGTTTTCATTTCTTCCCCTTTAAGAATATCTGTCATTCTGCGGTCCCAGTCATCAGCTCCTAACAACCTTCCCAGCTGTACAAAAATGAATTCTGAATAAACATTGAAAGGATGGAAGCATAAATATTTGACAGCATTCACAGTTGAGGCAGGTTATTAAGCACTCTGCATTTCAGAAGAATACTCATGACTGTCTTTCAACAAAGTATTATAAGTAAGACTCCAAGTGTTTTTTAATCTAAGCAAGCTTTTACTTTGAAAGAGGCTATTAGTGCCTGGATAGGAGAAGAGAAGATTGTGGACAGGCATAACATTTTAGAGTTTCATTTTGGCTGTTTTTGTGATTATCATATTCTGCATACCTGAGTCTTTGTTACTTGTAATTTTGAGAATGCTCAAAATGGAAACTGTAACAGAAGTTAAAATGAGAAATTAATTACTTCCTCCCTGTGGAGTTAGTTAATGTTTATCCCATAGGTTCAGACTTTAAGTGAATTGGTCACCTGAAAGACAGCTTGGTTCTCTTATTCTCCATATGGGAGATGTTTAATGCTATGGTGTAGTAATACAAAAACTAAAGAGGGAAGCATTAAGAAGGAGAATAAGCTGCTTTTATTCTCTCTCAACACCTTCACTAGAACAATGATTTCTCCAACGTGTATGTGACTAGCCATTTAAGTATCAACAGGGTGGAATAGAAGTGTAGTACAGACACATTATCAGCAAGGCCAGTCCAAGGAACTTTCAAAAATCATATTTTTAACCATGAGACCTAACAGCTTCTTGGCAGAATTTATAATTTATTTTAACTGGAGTTTTAAAGTGTCTAGTTTTTATTAGCATGTTGACTTCAAATTAACTAATAATAACCTAATCTAAATTAGGTTCAAGTACATTTCCTTCATTAAAAATATTGCATAAATACAGTTAATTCTTCCAATATTTAAAGCAACGTCAGCCATGTGTTACAAACCTGCTTTGTATAGCATATATCGTAAACTGATCATTTCAATCACTGTTCTAATCTGTGGCCTGTTTAATTTCTGTAATCTTATGGCTTGGGTTGCTGGAAGTCAGGAAATCCTTGCTTCATCCCTCCTACACCTGTGCAGAGGTCTACTGTGTCTGCACAGTTAGTGGTGCTGGGGATTCTGGCACATGTGCCTGCACTGGCAGAGCCAGTTTCTCAGATTATAAAAGATGTAGAATAGCAAGACTTTTCCAATGATGTCAGGAGAACACTTTTGGTGTTGGAATTTGGCAGGATAACATTCCATATTAAAACATGGATTTTTGACTCGACATTGGTCTAAACCTAATCTCTTTTCCAAACAGTCCAAATCACTGCAAAAATATTGAAAAAAAAAATACATACCCAGTGGATTTCTTTTATAGCAATATAACATGACCAAATAAATTTTCCTATCTGAATTTCTATTTGTGTGCTTTTTTAGCTGAATATGGTATTTGCCATACAGTAGGGGACACAACTTCTGAAAATGCAGAATCTGCAGACGATATCTACAGAGCATCCCACATAGCTCATTCATAGGAACATGCTGGACACATAACCAGCAAATCCATTCTGCACATTTATTTTTTCCAAGACTTAATCTTGACATAATCCTTTGACCACAAGTTATACTGAGGCATACAAAACCAAAGTACATACCCACACTGAACTGACAGTAAAATATAGTACAAGAGATAGCACAGCCAACCTGGCTGCACATTTATGAATCTTACTAGAGTAGGAATTATCTTGTGCATGCAAAAAGTGTCACACACTAGCCAAAAAGTAGACACATTCAGCACTGAGCAGTCAGTATTTAAGCACTTAATTCTTCTCATCTAATATAGCAGCTCTGACTATGGGCAATGAAAGATCAGGCACCCAACCAAGCGTGTCAGTTCAGACCATAATGATAAGCTCCTGACAGAAAGGATGAGAATCAGATAACTCATACTTCTGCATTTCCTTCAGATATAACAGTACAGGCTTAAATTCAGAAATAGGAAGTAAATCTTCAGTTTTAAGGTTGTATGGTTTTAGTTTGGTTGTTTTTTGGGGTTTTTTAGTATTATTTATTTATTGGGGGGGGTTGTTTGTTTTTAATTATAATGGACATCCGTATCACAGTTTAAACTCAAGTATTTGAGAGACCAATTTAGACTATCAAATGTATTTTGGCATTAGGTTTTATGTGCAAATGCTTAAGGTTTTGTTTTTGTACATTGCACTATGGTACAAAACTGATCTCTGAAAGGGAAAAAAGCATCAGGAAAAAAAATATCCTTACTACCTTTAAGAAAAATCCTTAGCATAATATGAGCAAAACTAACATATAATTTGTATCATGTCAGTATTAAATTGATGAATCTGGCTTATAGCGAGTCAAATTTGGGACAGCGCAATCCTACAAAATCCTACTGCCTGTAATGGCTTTACAAGCAGTACTAGCCAGAACAAAATTTGCCCAGGAACATTAATGCTAAAAAGAATATAGTAAAATGTGGAAGTTGTTTCAAACTTTCTAGAAAAAAAATTAATTACCTGTAGATCAAATGTAGTTAAAGAAATGTTTTTCATTTGTTAGTGAGTCTCACATGCCCTGAATGTATGCACATTTAAAAATCTTGTTTAACCTGATTTTTTTATAAGTATCATGTTCCATTTTCAACATAATCTTTTAAATGTGTTACAGCAACAAGAACTCATATGTCACATAAATTCAGCATCGTCAATTTGATGAGCTAACTATTGCTGTGGTATAAATTGCATTTTCCTGCTTTGAGACTAAGTACATTATTTTTGTCTAATCCTCTATTTTACAACAAATCCTTCCTGAGGAGTCTTAAAAATTTAGGGCAAAGAGCAATGTAATTTTATAATTCCAAATGGGGACATGTAAGTAGGCTATACCATTACGTGCAACTACCAGAGAGCCATAGCCTGCAGACACACCTAATGTGGGTAATAAAAGAGACTTGATGCATCTCCAGACCTAATGACGTATATTAAGGGCAAGACAAAATGGCTAAAAAATACTTAAATGTCTTGCATCCAAATATTAGAAGTATGCAAGAGATAAAATTCTGGTCCAGTTAAATGCAAGGGACTCTTGTGACTGACTTTGCCAGAGTAAGAAAATGCATATATCCTGTAGTGTTATGACATGCTAGAAGGCTTACTGTGGCCTTGCAAGCACATGGTTGGCAGCTATAGAAATGCAGCACATGCTACACTGTGACCTCAGTGACACCCTCAGAGCTTGCATGCAGAGTCTAACACCATACCCAGAGTGTTACTGAGACGTCAGACTGTAGCCCACACAGGTTCAACTTCCACTGTGTCAGGAACAAGGCAGTTAGGCGTCAATGTAGGCTATGTTTACGTATTCTGATTGCTATGCCAATGATGATCCATACAAGTGTTTTTACTGTAGCTGCCACTCAGTTCAGATAAGCTAGGGAAGTCACCTCCTGAGGGAAGTCACCTCCTGAATGCTATGGTGCTGAAGCCTAACAGACATAGCCACATTCCTAGGTAACAAGTGGGTAAAAAACAACAACAAAAAAATTAAAAACCCTTTTGATACTAGCAAGTGACAAAGCTTATAATCACTGCTAGAATCAGGTGAAGCCATATGGGGAGAAAAACCTCTTTGAAGAATTAAAACCAAAATTGTACTACAAAATACGCACGTAGTCCTCACCATGGAGCTGCTTCTTGCTTAGCACTGGCTGTGGTGTGTATGCTTGGCATGGTCTCCAAGTGGAGCTGGGTGGCAAGGTGGCGTGTGGTGATGCGCAGGGAGTGCCAGCTGCTCTCCAGGGAGACTGCTTTGTTCTAAAGCTCATCTGCATTTTCCTTTTTTCATAAGACTGTCTTGAAGGAGTCTTTTCTGCTTTCAGCAGAACTGCTTTTAGGAAACTTCACTTGCAGCAAAATCAACATTAATTGTCATAAAACTATTCACTAATTTCATATTTCTTCCTTCAGAGAAAAAATAGAGCTAATTCTAGGTTGAAAAAAAGCCTTTCACAAAACCACAACTCTTAAAATGAACTGCAAAATAAACCCAGGAGGGACTGAAGGGGGATAGTTAAGCGACCTCCAGATATTGGTTTCATAGGTGATTGTTCCACAGGGAATCCATGGTGTTCATAAACATACCTGTGAATGCAGGGTTTGTTACAAGTGTGTTTTATATAAGACATGTCAAAAGTGCTATCATTATGCATGGATAGATAGAAGATATAAAATAAATATTTCAAGAAGGGATCAGAGATCTCTCTTCTACAGCTACAGGAGAAACTGAAGTCAGCTGGAAAAATGAGGTCTGCTGTCCTTGGAATTTCTAAACTATCAGGTGATGCAGGCATTTTAAGGCAAACAGACACTAAGAAAGCACCCTGTTTATATTTGAGAAACTTCATCTTGCCAAGATAAAAATTATGTTAATTATCTATATCCAAATGTGGTTTTTTTAGTTTAGAATTACATTTTTTTTCTGCAAAAGAAAGTCAAATATAGATAATGCCTCAAGATTGGTTTGTTTGTTTTATGTTCCTCAAACACAGAGGAAAACACTAATTTCAGTCTGAATGGATTTTATTTAAGATTAAGGACATCTTCACGTGACAGGACACAATGCATCTTTTACTGTATGTTTGTCCATCTTGAATTAATTTTTACACTTTCCACAGCCATCACACAAGGAAACTCCCAACAGAAAACAGTATACAAAGCACGGAATTTAACATTCTTATGTTTTAATAACTAATGAGCTGTAACAACACTATAAACTAAGCCCAATCTAAAATAGCACACCCCTAGATGGAACAGAAGGGACAAAAATATTTGTGAAGCTTTCCAATCACAATATTATAAATGACGATTGGGTGAAAAATTTTCATCTAAACAAAACTTTAA
>JAAGNO010017288.1:113545-130662 GCA_033439905.1 Ceryle rudis
TTTATTGATACCATAAATATTATAAATATAAATAGACAAATAAGTGCAGGAAAATTACTGTCTTTTTTTGTACAGCCTCTAACCTGAACAGGTTTTGAAGTCCTGCTTCCCTAAAAGTACTTTTGAAGGTCCTTGGTTCTTACAGTTTTGCTTATAGAGATCCTCATCCTGTAACGTGTTCAGTCCCTTTTGGTGATACCCAAGAGTTTCTGAAATGTGTTGGAATTCATGTAAATAATGACTATGTATTTTTGTATGGCTTGGAAAATTGTTTAGGATAATTGCCCTCAAGAAGCTAGATATTTAACCGAATCTCTTGAGCAGGTTTTGTTGATTTTATATGGAAACCCTTGAAAGCTAGACTCAGATTCCATTATTTGGATGGTTTAATTTCAAAAACTACTGATCACAGTGGGAGTACCTGGTTCTTACTGATTTTGAAACTGCGGTTAATGATTAGAATGCACAAATTTAGCTGCACTTGAGCCTAAAATTTGTGTCACATCTCTCCTGATTATTAGCTTTTTCACAGCATTTCTACTAGTGCCTTCTCTGTCCTTGAGGCCTGAAAAAATGAGAAAAGCCAATCTTTGCAACTAGCAGTTTTATTTTTGTATTAACTTGAAACTGGAGAAAAAAAAAAGGAAAAAGAAAAAAATCCTTAAAATTTTGTTTCCATCCTTCCTCCTATCTTGTTCCTACTAGTAATGCTGTTCTAAATCAAATCTGGGATCGATAGTCCTGGTTTATCCTACCTGAGTTATCTTTTTTTTCAAAATAACTCAAACAAGTTGATATGCTCAGTGGCCCAGGCCACCAGAACTTCTCAGAATATATTATAATTTATGAAACTATTGGAGGGAGCCTGAGGGGAGAGTCTACCATAACTATGATTCATGTCTGCTGAACAAGTGATTGACTGAAGGTGTCACACTGAAAATCTCTCTTTTCCTGGAGCTGCTGCCTGCCTCTCAGAACTCAGAAGGATGGGCAGGTTCAGCAGCAAATGGGCACAACTTCAGCGATCTGTGTGGCTATTTCCACTGTGAGCAGAAATTTTCTTCATTAACTCCTGTATCTCTATAACTCCTGCAGCAACATCAGCTCTTTAGAGACAGCTCTTGGAGAACTCTAATTTTCACTCCAGTATTTTCCCAATCATGCCATCGACAATACTTTACCTGTTTCCTATTCAGTCTGAGCACTCAAACTCTCTATCTTCCAATTTTTTATCTTTTTCCAGCAGAAGAATCCTGCGCATGTCTTTCCCTTGGCTAGGTGCTGCCTTCTTTTTTTATTGGTGAGCTGAAAGTCCTAACCTCAAGGTGATTTTTTTTCCCCTTCCAGTAGTTTTTAGGCTTGTGTAATCCAAATGCCAGTCTAATTAGGAAATGTAAAACCGGATCTGAGGTGTTTTTAAGACAGTGTTGAGAGGTGGAGTTGGCTGGAGTTCAGTTTTGTGCTGAACAGCTCACTGTAGCTCAATAAAGACTTGTGTCTGTGTTTCTGTTTATATGATTGGAGTAGAGCACAGAGTAAGCTTTTTCATTTAAAACCATACATGGACACAAGACAAACATTTCTTAGCTTGTAGAAAGGCAGGTCATAAAATGAACTCCCAGGAGATGCAGAAACTTATGTTATCAGTCTTTTTTCTAATGGAAGTAATGCATTCCAATGCAAACGTTGCTCATGGAAGTTATAGTCTCATGTCTTAGCTTACACATGCTTCCTTTAGATGACCTAGGGCATATTCATCATCATATTTACTCAATAGACCTATTTTACACAGGAATCAGCCACATGAAAAGAAAAAAAAAAAAAGATAATTCATATATCAGTAAGGTCTACCTTACAACAAAGCAGTGTTTTCTGAATGTATGCGTGAGGAGACAGGATGATTGGGACTTACGAATCCAGGACAGCATCTCTTTGAAAACCAGATTGTCACGCTTAATGCATAAGACCCTGCATACTGCTGTATTCAACAAACACAAAAGAACTTTCAAAGCACATTCTATGCCAGGTTTCAACACTTAATACAGAGAAGCAAGAGTAATAGATTATTAAGGTTTAGCCTCTTTTGCTATGGTCCACTGCCACCTCTTTCTGCCCTGCCCCAGTCACACTCTGATATGACCTTGACTGGCAGAATTCAGTCACAACAGCTCCTGAGAGCCAGACTGTGACCCTCAGTAGGTATTATACCTGGAATCAGAGTGACCATAACAACAGCAACACATACACCCATTTTTATGTGTATGCATTTAAACACACATACAGACATACATTATATATATTATTAATAAATATTTAAAGAATGGTAATATAGGCTGTTCAAACCTTTTTCTTATTCATACGCATTAGTTTCAAATCCTGCTTAAACTTGGGACAGAAACACTGAAAAATGACACAACTCCATGGCTTCTGGAAATCATACTTTAGCACAACCTCCCAAAGACACACTGGCCTAGCAGGAAAAACTGTACCACACCTATAGAGGATTATCCAGGTCATCTCAGAGTACAAGTCCACTTAACACTTCTCAATTTGTCTTTGGAGCAGGTCATGTGGCGCAACCCCCTTTGCTCTCATCCATACTAAACAGGGACTCCACTAAGAATTCCTGACACATGCATATCTGTCCTGAAACTACCCACAATAGGGATTAAAAAGATGTACAATTTAACCTCAATTCATAATCCTGCTTAAATCAGGAGAAAAATAAATCACTAAGAGCAATGACAGTACTGTTTTCAGTGCTCTGCATGTGACCCTGGCAGATCCCTTCAGAAGTACAGGAAAGACTGCTGCATTTGGTAAAGGAGCAAGCTGAATATCCACTGAGAACTTCATGCCTTCCATGCTTTGAGGATGCAAATGATGTTACGGTTAGCAATCATAGATGTATTGAATTGACTTTCTCAAAGAAATTACTTACTAGACCAAGTTAACTGAATTCCAGATATATTCCCATTTGCTAGACAAGGCATGTCTCTGGAAATACCCTCAGCAACTGTTGTTTACTCACAAAGCCTATCCCTCTTTCTGCCTTTTTCTTACTAGTATTAATAGATTTTTGATGTGTCCAGAGGCTTTATAACCAGGAAGCTTCATTTACTGGACTGAACTTGAGGATTTCCATCCTTTTGGGGGCATCTTAACACGTGCACTTTACTGGGCACTTGTGGTCAGTTTATGTCCTTATTCAAGTCAGAGCTGGCAAAGCATAGGAATATATTTTTTTTTATAGTAGTGTATTCCTTCTTCCTCTTTTGTGAAGAGATGGAATTTCTGTAGCATTCATCCAGAACAACACCAAACCATAAAGTCATTCCAGTAACAGCATTTGTATTTAAACCAAATGAGGACCAGCCTGTTGTGCAATGCAGACACTTTGTATCACTCCAGATCACGTTGAAATGAGTTTACACTCCGACTCAGTCTTTATAGGTGCCCCCTCTTTGCCTTTAAATAAAGTGCATTATCTCTTGGTGTGTGGGGGGGTGGCTAGTTAACTGGGATACTGTTCCCTGCTAGAAACCTATGACTCTAAAATATTTTTTTTGGTGCTTATTAAGGAACAGCCTAATCCCATTACAAAGTCTGATACAGCTGCAGGAGAGATAAACTGGACAGCCATTTAGAAAATTTAGGTTGGTTATAATAGCCTAAGCTAATCTATTTCTTGCTCACTGTATTTCCTAATTCCTTTCCTAACACATGGCCTAGAGAATTTCATGGCAAATTATTACTTTTTTTAAACAACATTTTATGTTAGTAATAACCAGGGTGTTCAGATCTGCACTTTCAGAACATTTGAAGGCAGGTTCAGAGATGAGGTGTTTCACTAAGTGTGTTGGATGGGGGATGGGTGCAAAGTTTATATTGATCAGATTTATTCATAGAAATAATTTCTCAGAAATTTGACATTTAAGCCGATTCTTATAGTGTCTAGGAATTATTAAAAAAAACCCCTACCCAAACTCACAAAATCTCTCTCATTCCCTAAATCCACACTCAGATGGTCTAGCCAGTAGTCTGATCCAGCTGTGCTCTATTTTTACACTGAGTGATAGTTAATGGAAAAGAGCATTTGAATCACTTCATGCTAGCTGCAATCACACAGCTGTAACTGCTTTCTCTTGGACTGGATGAGACAGAGGTTTTTCATGGACAACAGTGACTGCAAAAATGCTTTTCTAACACAACACAACATAGTGTTATACAGGCACCTGTACATGGATGGTGTAAGATACTGCCATTCAGATTCAGTAAGACTTTACGCCTGTTGTGCTGAGTTCAGAGTGGTTTGCTATTCTGGGTCAAGCACAGCAATGGATCTACATGGCCTTTGCTAGGCATGTATCAGTAAAAAGGCCGTGGAATAAGAAGACATTTTTTGAATGCATTTTGTAAAAACAGAGAAAAAACTATATTTCTTCTTTACTTCCACATACCTCCTTCTAGATTCATAAAACATTTATAAGGAAATTTGCCAGAAAGTGCAACTCCTGCTCATACACAAAAATGGGAGTATTTCCCCCGCCCCAGGAAATTTTGGTTTTATTTTGATCTAGCTGTTTCCTATTTCCTTTCCAAGCAGAAACAGAAGTTACCATTACAGAAAATGCCTATCTAACAAAATTAATTACTACTTTTACCAGACAAAACTTCTGGTTTTGATTTACACTCCAACTTTTTCAGGCAAAACATTCCAGACAGCTTGAAATTTGGAGATAATTTGAGAATTGGAAACATGACCACCTATTACATCTGTAAAAGCTACTTGTTTCAAACTTTTAAAATGTGAATGCCCATCCATGAAAGTAAATGGACGTGCATATGGACAGACCTCTTTTTATCCTACATATCATTCCCAAAAGGTTCTTAATTGATAGCCCTGTTTGTAAGGTTGATAGAGCACTTCTGTGCAGGAAAGCTGGAGTCACCTTTGCCATGCAAAGGTTTCAGAGGCTCTGTTGCCTGTGAGCAGGGTCACACCATGAAAAACCTGGAAGAGACCCACAGCCCTTGGCTCTAGGATTTTCTTCATGTTCACACTCAACTTCTACTTTTAATGCAGTCTACATAGTAAGGATGATCAGAACAACCTCCTCTAAATACCATCTCTACCATGCAGCTTTAAGTGTTGTATTTTAAATAAAAATACCTATTTTCATGCAGAGGTAAAATGCAAATTAATGAACACCTACAGTCTTCCATTTTAGTATACGAATTTTAGTCTCCAAAATCTTGGAAATTAATGGCCAGTGTCCACATCAGTGCAGATGCATTGGGGTGGATTACAGTAAAATACATTTAACTTCTTTTGTTTCTTTGTTCTACCCTACTGCCATTTAACCGTCTCCCTCTTTACACATATCCACACTGCTTTTATATATCTTTCATCTTATAAAGTGTGCTTCACCAGCAGACTAAGTAAACATTTACAGTGATATATAACGCTTACTGACAACGTCAAACCAAATAGACTGTGATCCAAGAAAAGGCTTGATTTCCCTCAGTCTCCTCTCCTCAGGCAAAAGCTTGAGTGAATAGATGAGCCCTGTTCTGCACCTTGAAGGTCAAAAGAATAGCTTTGACAAACCAACAGGGAAACAAATTCTGGGGCTGACAGACTTCCTCCAAGAACTGTCTGCCTTCAGCATCCCCATAACCAAACTTAAAGATTGCTAAGAAAATAACTCATTTATTATCTATTATCACAGCACAGAATGAGAGAAAACCACAGATGCCCAGGTAATCATCATGCAAACTACAGACTCATAGCTTCTAACCAGCATTTCAAATTAGGCTAGTTGCAGGTTTGGATTTGAGAGCAGCTCCTTGTTGCTGTTAGGGGGTTTTCGTGCAATTGTGCAGGCCTGAATGATCTAGCCATTATGTTTTTTAACTCTTTCAATACTTTAAAGATATTTAAATACTTACTTGAATTAGCAAGTTGCAATAAATCATCTCCTGTGTACTATCGATCTGCTTCCCATTTTCCTGGTTTAACACTAATTTTTAACTCTTCTTTATAACCCTCCTTCCCTCAAAAAAGCATCAAATACTCTTTCAACCAGTTCTCCTAATTTTTAACTCTTCTTTATAACCCTCCTTCCCTCAAAAAAGCGTCAAATACTCTTTCAACCAGTTCTCACTGTGTCTCTGCTTTCCAACTGATTTTAGAGGACCAACAATAGTTAGTCCAATGGACTACACTAGCTGTGCTGCTGGGTTCTCTGGAGGAAGCTACAGCTCTGCATTGTGGCACAGTGACAGATCCTCACCAGCCCCATGTAGGCAAAGGGACTGATCCTAATGAACACATGCTGTGCAATAGCCTGGTTCCTGGGGGCACACAGTTACCTGCTTCAGTTTATCACGCTATCAGCTAAGCAGCTGATAGGCTGTGTAGTTGCACTGCACATGGAGCCCTGATGCCACTCCTGTGGCCACCCTTCTCCCACACTCTGCAAGTCTAGCTTGACTTCTGAGGCCCTCATGGTAGCAGAGGTATAAAAGTGACAGCGTGGCAAAGAAAAGCCAACATAATGCCTTCCAGAAAAGGGATAAAGAAAGAGGAAATGAATATTTGTCTTTTTGTCCTCTTTTCTTCTTAAAGTACCTCATTCATAATATTAATATTGTTATTTAAAACTACTTAAAAGACAGTGCATCTGTACTCTCTTCTTTTATGTGTTTCAGGACTCATGGACTTTTTGGAAAAAAAACCCTGAACAACTCCCCCCAAAAAACAACAACAACAAAAACATTTTTCAGAAAGATACTCCCCTATTTCCAGTCCCCATCTCTCTCCTCATTTGCATGCCACAATCTTAGTGTCTTATGTTATAGTGTCTTCTGTCATTTTGCAAGTCTAAATGTACCAGAACCCTGCTGTTGATGCCAATCACAACCATCCTGAGCTTGTATATTCTAGAGCTCTTGGTACAAAGAAAACTTCAGGATACCTAAACACAAAACAATCAGCCTTGTTCCTGGTTCAGGTAGTATCTGCCCAGCTATTGCCACACACTGCCAGCAGAAGGGTGAGAAAAATCTGCAACTACTGGGGACACCCCCAGCCAGGAGGCTGGGGTAGGAAAAGGCTGGCTGTGCCTGCCTGATGGAGGCAGACACAATCCTCTCCAATTAATAGCAATCTTCTCCATTGCTGATTCCTCTAATCAGAGGGAAATGAGTTTTTCCAGTTTGTCTATTTAGTCACACCTCTGAACCTTCTAGCATTCTACCACTGGTCATAACCTAATCACTGAAATTCAGTATTCCCAGTATTGTCATATTTTCACTCTCTAATTAAAATAATAATGACTAACTTGAGACTTTTCTGCAATATAAATTTAACTGCATGTACTTTATGAAATGCATATCTTTGGTTAATTTTGTTTATTTCTGTATCCTCCATTTTAGTGACTTTGCCTAAAGATGGGTAAATAGTTTTAATATAAAGGATGCTATACATACTCCTATAAACTATTTCCACATTTCCAGCTAGCCAGCAAAGTATGAGGGTAGATGTCTGCTGTAATTTTAATGTAGCTGATTATTTTCAAGCAGATGGACAGAGAAACACATAATGTATCAAACATCCACCTAACCTTCCTGTAAATAAGTATTACATTTCTCCAAATCAGTTTTATTTACATGCTGGCTCATTTTGGTGTTCTCAATATGTGCCAGAATGCAATGTACCTATTGTTCCAGGACAACCATTGAACTGATCTTTGGCCAAGGAGAGAACATTGACTTTCAGCTAGGAATCATGCTCACATTAGAGATAACATTTGTAAAGTGAAAGGGAACCACGTCCTTTTATCTCTGTCAATGAGTCCTGCAGATTTATATTTACTATAGTCTTCAAAACCCATATTTAGAGTCTTTTATGAATCAATCTCCTAATTTCTCAACTTCCTTTGCAAAAGAAAAAAAAAAAAAAAGAAAAAGATTTATCTTCTCCAGTGACATGAACATTTCTTTTTCCAGAAGCTCTTGTGAGAGAAAATACCTCTTCAATGCACTTGGGACATCACAGAAGTGATGCTGCCTAAATAAATGACCCACTTCTTAATGGCTCTGCTTTTAAGTGATGTCAACTTTTATTAAAAAAAAAAAAAAAAAGCAAAACCAACAACAACTTTAGTTAGGAAAACTGTCAAAGAGGTTTTGGAATAGTGTCTAAAGCCTTCCAAGTTGCTTTTTCAGTCTTGGATTGTTTGACTGTCATGACATATAGGCAATTTTTGTACAGTCCCAACATATTGCAGGGTTAAGAGAAACTAACTTTGCACCACACAAGCAATTTAGTGTTGAATGCATGGA
This sequence comes from Ceryle rudis, assembly GCA_033439905.1. Taxonomy (NCBI): domain Eukaryota; kingdom Metazoa; phylum Chordata; class Aves; order Coraciiformes; family Cerylidae; genus Ceryle; species Ceryle rudis. The sequence goes on from JAAGNO010017288.1 coordinate 121,895, forward strand.
AGCATGATTGGCATTTCTTTCAACTTCATCCCCATGAAGCTCTATAAGGTGGATTTAATCCCTCCTTATCGTGATGAATACAAACTTGCCAAAAGACCCTGGTATGGCACATTTCCTCCTCCTTGTAAGGCACATGCAGGAAAATTATGGTAACACTTCGGTCAAGTCTGCACTCAAAAATTATTTGTGAAGCTATGTAGCATCTGCTTTTTCACAGAATTTACTACATTCTTAAAATTATATTTTAAAAAAAAATGTACTTAGGTGCCTCTATAGCAAAGATAAATGAAAACAACACCTAAGTCAAGCCAAATTTATTTTAAAGTTAACTTTAAATTGCCATGTCCAGCACATGGATTCATTTTTAATTTTACATAGTATAGAATACTAGTCTGCATTATAAAGCTGACAATCAACAAACAACAGTAGTTTGAAATGTGTCTGACTTCTTTTCCCAAGTAGAAGTGGAATTTTGCTGTCTTATTTTCCTGTTTACTGACTGAAGACAATAAAAGCCTTCTAGAGCTAAAGAGAATTAATGCAGTATTGTTTTCACTCCAGTAACCCAACTATTAAAACCTGCATGAGCTACTAAATTAAACTGTAAACAACTCTAAGCTGCCTGAAGATGACCTATTAGGGATGATCTTTGCAACTGCTGTTGTACTGGATATCATTTGTTAGAGGCAGCAACACACTGTAACACCAGCAGTCTTTCTCAGTTGCTACAGCATTGCATTCACACATCTTTTTTGTATCTGTCCTGGAAATTGCAGGTGTTTCTGCATTATTAACAGACATATGCCTTCGTGCATAGCTCCTTCACTACTGCAACCTCTTCTGTTCTGCATGGTACAGATAACTGTATCATTCTGGAAAATGCTAGATCCTCTCTGTTTGCCTGGTAGCTGTACTGACATGAAGCTGCAGAAAACCCAGCACCAACACAGCTGTCTCTTAAAGTGTCTAGTTCTCATGTACCTGTTTGAATCTTGGTACTTAAAACATAACTGAAGGGGTGAACGGAAACCTTAGTTTTTTTCTTCTTCAGGGCTGTTTGCAAACAGCTTCACATGTGTACCATTCTGGGAGAGAGCAGTCCTTCTTCCCTTAGAGAGGCCACAGCTTCCCTCAGCCCGCAGCCACCACATCAGAAAGGATTAGCTTCACTCCCCCACACTGCAACATCTCGGAGCACAGTCACCCCACTCACCTCCCTCCCCATGGCCTCACCTTCTCTACCCTTTTGACTCCATTTTCAAATGACAGGTTTCTTCCTGCTGCATGCTGACCCTTGATCCGCAGTGGTAATGGTGCAAACAGACCAGTCAAGGTTTGACAAATTTAGTGATGGGCCTGGGGGACAGTTTACTTTTTGGAAAGAGTATTCTGATACTGTTGCTAAAACATTCTGTGAAAGCCATGTGACCCTCTATTTCCACAGATTTGTGGTGGAAAAAGAGATATAGTCCTTTCTATTTTGGGTAAAGATACTCTATAAATACTTTAAAAGTTAATCGTAGTGTCAGGTTCTTAGGACTTAGAAGAAAACAAAATCATAGGCAATGAGATAAAAATCAGTCAGTAGTATATTGTTGCATTCATTATTTTTCTGACTCCAAAACTCTATCTCCCACTTTACAGAAATATTATCTAGTTCATTTATATTAGTACTATCCATATATCATCTAGCTTTCTTTGCTCACCATCCAAATTACTGATAAAATACAATACACTGACTGATTTTTTTAAATCAGCTTTTTGATCTGAATGCTTTAAATTTTTCAGAATAAAGTCCATGAGAAAGAAGCAGCTTTAGCTTTATATCATCATAATACTGCTACAGGTTGGGAGGCTTTGCAGCTTAGTTTCTCAATGTAAGAAAAAGACATAGCTTATTTTTTTTCCTTTTTTTTTTCCCCCTTTCCTCCCTATTTTAGGCCATATACAGAAGGAGACGTATAGCATATCAAGTAAAAATTGAGCTCTGGCACACGTTCACAATAGTTATCATCACTCAAAATTTCTGTTTCAGAAAAATTCTACTGTATGAACACATCTGAAAAAATTAATAAAGATAACAATTTTGAAAGTCAAAACTTGAACTATGTAATATAAACACAAACCATACAAACGGATGGTTTGAAAGAGGTAATATTCTGATTTATTTTAATGACCTGTTTGCAGTGAGATAATGTCATTGACACAGAGGATGGAAACTTCCTCCATTAGTTCCTATATTTAGACCAGCTACGTCCTACCAGTATTTGCCACAAGTATATTCTAAAATATCTTTATGCTTTGCCCTGTTATCATCTTTTTAATTACAAAACTTCTGTCATTTAAAAACTGCTCTGAGTAACAGAACACATTTAAAAATTATCCTCATTTTATTACAAAGAAAATATAGATAGATCAAGGTCACACTTTCCTGATATTATATATAATTTAAATTTTTTTCAGTAAAATAATAAGCTTCAGGAACCACCCCATCTCCTTGAGTCATTTGTACTTTTATATTTATTCTTCCAGAGTATGAAACACGTATAAAGTTTATTTCTACTTATAGTAGCAGTAATTTAATTTTAGCAGTCCTTAGAAGGTGAAGGATCTTTCTCCCACAACCCACTGGCTCTGTGGTATGCCCTGTACTGGTGTTCAGATGCAGATAACAGCTGTACTTGGCAGTACTATGCTTAATTTTGTGTTTCAAGCTTCAGGCTGTGGTGCAGTCCCCATCGTCAGAAAGAGGAATACAGCATGTCTTGTTCCTGTGACCCACACACACACACGAGTTCCCTGCCCTGGAGTAGAGGGGTAATCTGTATCCCCCCCACCTAGTCCTGATATCTGCCCCTGAGCAGCAGGGCAATGGCCACCCTCCACTTCATCTGGTTTTCCTTCCAAAGCTCACACAAGATCCAGAACACTTCTACTCCAGATTTTACCAATATAGCAAATACAAGAACAAACAAAAGTATGGTTCAGGGAAAAAAACCCAACAAAACCTTGATACTTAAAACAGCCACAGAATTAAAAAGAAAGAAGCAAAGGCACATGTGTCAAAATAATAGTAATTTACAACTCCTGAGAGTTCATAATTGTCATGAATCGGAGATAGGTATTTTGACAGAAGTACTGTAACATGGGTAAAATTCCTCCGTCAGCTCCAAGACTGTTAACTTGTATTCACTCATTTTGTTGAATATTAGTCGTACTCATACAATACAAACTTCCATAATTTAGACTTATATCATACAACAAAATACCATGGTAAAGAATTTAATAGTTAAAATGCACAAAATCAGTAACTGCAGTCTTAATCAAGGTAAGAATTAATTTTAGTATGTGTTCAGTTTGAGTAAGTTCTGCAGATTTAGATCTGCAAACTTGTATGGTGGTGAACTATACAGTTAGATGCTGCAGCTAATATAAGATGTTGAAATATTATTTTGACTACTAAATAAAAACAAACAAACAAAAAAACACCCAACCCAAACACTCCCCCCACCCCCCAAATTTAAAAACAAACAAACAAAAAAGAAAACCACAGAAAAACGCTAGTCTAAGAGGAGTTTCACCTCTTTTGCCTTGATAAACCAAAACCACCAAGGACTAACTGAGTTTTTGAAAAGCAGAAAAAAACTGTTATTTTTTTTTTTTTAAATCTGTAGCTTTTCCAGGACGGAAAAGGTAGAAGAAAAATTCTCACAGATGGAAATAACTAAGGAGAAAAGGAAGCAAAGATCAGGGGAAGCACTTTGAGGAAGATGGTGCACTTTTTTCAAGTTTAAAGTAAATGTTTGTGTGAAAAGAAGCGAGCTTGTGGAAAACACCAAGCTGTGTGGTACAGTCAACACAATGGAGGGAAGGGATGTCATCCAGAGGGATCTTGACAGGCTAAAGAGTTGGGCCAAGATCCTGCACCTGAGTCAGGGCAATCCCAGGCAAAAACACAGGCTGGGTGGAGTATTGAATAAGAGCAGTTCTAAGGAGAAAGACTTGAGAGTGATGGTTGATGAAAAGCTTGACATGAGCCAACAATGCATGAGTGCAGCCTAGAAAGCCAGCTGTAACCTGGGCTGCATCAAGAGAAGCATGACCAGCAGGTTGAGCAAGGTGATTCTCTCCCTCTACTCCACTCTCATGAGACCCCACCTGGAGAACTGCATCCAGCTCTGGAGCCCCCAAGAAAAGAAAGATATGGATCTGCTGGAGCAAGTTCAGAGGAGGGCCATGCAGATGAGCACAGGGCTTGAATACTTCTCCTACAAGGACAGGCTGACGGAGTTGGGGCTGTTCAGGGAAGACTCTGGGGAGACCTTATTGCAGCCTTCCAGACCTTAAAAGGGGCCTACAAGAAAGCTGGGGGCCTACAAGAAAGCTGGGGGCCTACAAGAAAGCTGGGAAGGCAGTTTTTGCAAGGGTTTGGTAGTTATAGGATGAAGGGCAGTGACTTCAAACAGGAAAAGGGTAGATTTAGATTAGAAATCAGGAAGAAGTTCTTCACTATGAGGGTGGTGAGACACTGGAACAGGTTGCCCAGGGAATCTGTGTATGTTCCATTACTGGTTGTGTTCAAGAGTAGGCTGGATGGGCTGAACAACCTGGTCTAGTGGGAGGTATCCCTGCCATTGTCAGGGGAGTTGGAATTAGATGATCTCTAAGGTCCTTTCCAATGTAAACCATTCTATGGTTCTATGAAAATGAGAAACAAGTACATTCATTTGTCCTCTCAATGGAAGAAAATGTTCTCTTTTATAAAATTCATTGATTTCTGATAGATTCTTATCTGACTTCCATGAGCCTGCCTGAATTCTTCACAAAAGATGATCTATTCCCTTCAGAATATTTTAGTGAAATAGGGCTTTCATGCTTATTTTCCAGATAGAGAGAACAAAATAAATTACTTACCAAATGTGACACAAGTCATCCCTAGCACAACACAAAATAGAGCCTACACCTTAGATTATGTTGCTAAACACGGCAGAATCATACTTTTGAGCTGAATTATGACAACAATTAAATAACACCATAATGAGAAATTATATAGATTACAAATGTGATTTTGAAGGTTACTTAGCTCTGACTTTTTTTTATATATATATCAAATGTCTCATTAGCATGCAGGACAGTTTTGGGGAGGGGACTGTGACTGGAAAGCATTCGCTTGCAGATGGACAGCTGAGGGTTGTAGTATATACATTTTCATACCTTGCAAATTATATAAAAGTTTGGTAATATAATCTCAAAAATAAAACAGCAACTGAAAAATAAATTCTTCCCAACGTGCTGTTCACGAAAGCAAGAGTTAAGATGGCTGCCTAAAACATTTTACAACATCATCTGGTTAAGAGGTGCCAGAATACTTAGCCCAATACCATCAACCAACTGATCAGTGTCTCCTACTTCTCTGTAAAGTGTAGGGCCAGCCAGGAGACTAATTTAAGAACATATTTGTCCAACTAATCCTTAAAAATTAAAGATGATTTTTTTTTTTAAATGTGATACCCACCTTCCTAAACTCTTAATCAAAAAAAAAAATAAAAAAATGACTAGGCAGAAGCAATGCACCTGACCTGAGAACACCATAATAATAAAAAAATCACTGTCACAAGGAAGTGTATAATCTAGTCGGCACATCAATATACAAAACAAGTCAAAAAGCATGAACAGGCAACTGTGCATAGTGCCAACAGAAAATCTCAACATACCATACATACATCTTCAGTATTTTGAGAACTCATATGACAAAGGCGCTGTAGCCAAGTGAAAAAGAACAAATGTATAATTCATGAGGAATGGCTTTTTAACACACTAGAGCTTTTGGCTGTCTATAAATAGAATTGTGAAACGTAAGAAGAAATAGCATTGTCTCTAAAACTGCAATCATGTTTTATTTTTCTAATTTGGTCCTCAGTAAAATCTATGATTGTAGCTCATTCCTGTGTTTTGTAGAGACTTTTTGTCCTGTTGATTTATGTATCTTTACTGGAAGGTAAAACCTTATTCTTACCTTTACTTTACTCTACATAAATGATTTAGAAATGAATATATTTACTACTATGCTTAAAACATTCCTTTGAGATGTTTGCTTTGTGGTTTTGTTGGGTTTTTTTTGGTTTTTTTTTTTTTTTTATATGGCACATATTTGACATGAGATCACAAAATGCTGGAAAACATATTTCACACAGTCAACCCTTTTTCCCTTGGTACATCATGTGTATAAGTTAAGGCAACAGCTAAAATTAATGCAAGATAAAGACTTTCTAATCTAACCTTCAGTTGACCTTTGGGTCCCCTTTTCCACTTCCCTCTGACTTTGTGGGGTTTTTTTGGTTGGTGGGGTTTTTTTTGATTTTGTTTGTTTGTGGGTTTTTGTTGTTGTTGTTTTTCTTTTTTCTATTCAATGAAAACATCTGTTATATAAGTGAACTGCAATGTTACTAAATGAAGAAACCCATCTTCTTAAAAGTTTGTGCAAAAAGCAGCGGAATTAAAAAATGAAAATAAATCTCACCTACCTGACAAAAAAGTACCTCTTATAGGAAATTAGGCATAAGTACACAATTGTTAAATACTAGAGACTGACATCATTATGTTAACACACAGACTCCAAACCTGCTACAGCCCAATGGACATAGAGTAGCTCAACCCCAGAACTGTCAGGCTACATTATTTTCAATACAGCAATTATTTCAGTGACCTACTTTTTCGATGACTAGTTTCCTACTCTAGGCAAGAATCAAAGCATAAAGCAGGAAAGTTTTTATTAATATTTTCAGAGATAGCCTCTCTGTTTTAGACTCTACATTTGAGTCAACAGGAAAGAAATCTGATGTGGACATTTTTGGTGAAGTTCTACTGCAAATCAAAGCGAGTAACACAGTCAGCGGTTTCCCCTGTAAGAAATGCATTTTTATATTGACTCCTCTTCTAGCTTTTCCAGTGAATAAATGATGAATGGAGAGGCCAGGTTGTGGAACAGTGTGTATATTTTTGCTAGCTGAGGATCAGTAACACAGGAGACATTGTTGTGGGACTTCATGCAGCTCATTACTTTCATTTTAAGCCGCACCTTCAGTTTGAGGAGGAAAACAATAAATAGAAGTCTGATCACTGAAATGTCATGTCCTTATTAACATAGGATTTTTATTTCAATGTTATTCTCTGTTTAATTCCTTGCTTCAGGAAGAAAAAAACCCCCAAAACATTACTGGTGCCATTTAAGTAACAGTGTGTCTCCTGGTTGTGCAGGACACTTGCACTAGGGATATATTTAGGCAAGACAAGGCATATGTTTGGGAAAAGGCTCTATTACTTTGTGTCATACAAGGGGTGAGATTCAATACTAGGGGACCTGCTTCCTACCACTTACTGGTGAGCATGACCTATTCATAGGAACAGTTGTAATAATTAAACCTTCAACAGTTTTCAGAGTATAAAAACCAATCTTGTCCTTAATCAAATCTGTTTCATGTATCATCTATAGAAGTGTTAGTTCATAATTTATTTTCCTATGCAGAAAGAAACCTCCTTCACAGCTGCCTGTAACCATTTCACTAGCAAAACTGTCACTACTTTTAAACTTGCCAAGGGCCACTTCTCCAGGCTCTATTGTCACTGACTCATCAAATCTGAAATGATGTTTCTGACCTTTGAATCAGTTGTCTTATTTCTCTTTTGACACCAATGACAAGTAGAGGAAACAGTTGGAAAAAAAAAGCAGTGAAAGCAAGCTGACAATGCCAAATCCACCCAGGAAAGCATCAGTTCTCAACAATTTTGAATGCTTCCTGTGAAATAAGGATGCTCTCAGCAGTTGCTGCTTTTTCAAATTCAGTTGTTAGGCTCTAAATATCGTGAATAAAAAATTTAAAAAGCAGAGGAATACCTGCAGCCTTCTCTAGTGACTTTCAGTGAACACAGAAGAGTCAAATGTCCTTGCATAAGGCCCAGTGTTACATAAGGTTTAAATCTGTCTTGTACAGTGAGGCTAGGGAAGGAAACTTCATGGAGCACCTGGAAACAGTCAGTCCTCTACAGCTGTCTCCCACTACTGCTATGTTCACTGTACAGTGCTGACTGCAACTCTCAAAAATCAGGCTGTGAGAATGCTGCTGCGGGCAAAATGATTTATCTGTCCACATCCAATATATGTGCCCTTTTGGATCAGTTAAAATATATTAAAAGTATACATGTTGTATAACATAGTACAATATTCAATTAGTTTCACGCAAAGCCCAAAGTTTGAAACTTGAATGCTAATAAATGCTAAGCTGGTAAATCCTTATTTGGGGTCATCTAACCTGAAATGCTGTGCTGAGCTTTAAATTCTATCAACATTCACCCAAGCTATTGATCTGTATGATGAATCCCATTTAGGAATTATGGTTCCCTTTATGAATCCCTTTGAGCTCTCCCAGGAAAATGGAAGACTTGACTTTCCCACATTTACTGTCTAATATTATCTGGGAATGAAGACAGCCCTTGCACTTGCTCACAAATCAGCTCTGAATAATTCTTACTCTTATGTCTGCCCTGTGATCTTTGTTCTCCATGCAGTTTTTCTGATATGAGGACATCACTCCTCCATTTTTTCATTCTGTTTTCACTGGCAGAGATAATCAGAACAAGGCAGTAAACATTTCAATGGAAAATAAAATGTGAAAGTCAAGGGATAGAACTACCCTGGACTGTCAATTACAAAAAAAAATGAACATGTAACAAGCCTCAGCATGATAAATGAATTCTAACATACCATCAAA